>JABXWE010064104.1:0-14885 GCA_014611495.1 Limonius californicus
ATGTGATAGTTTACGTAAAAAGCTATGAGTCGATTTTGATAATAATTAGATTTATTTGTTGTAAATTACTTTAAAAATTAATGTATAAATATTTGTGAAGTTGTAAGTACATTTTCGTAAGTATAACAAGTGAGGTATCAAAATGTTCATTTTTTAATGTGTAACACAGTGGTGTTTATTTTGATAAAAATTTATTTCTAAGAAAGTTATTGTAATTTCTAAATATTTGTAAAATTTTAGTCAATTTATGGTTAACCCCGATTGCCTGATTTTGTGTTGGTTGCATTCATTCTTTGATATTCCACGCCGTTAGTTTGGCAACAGGCAAAGAGCAGAGCTTTATAAATAAAAGTTGAGAGTTGCTTATTTATCACCAAGATCATACAGGCATTTTCTGCAGCTCTGCAAGTATGTAAATCTGTGTAATTAATTAAGTGTTTTTTGTAACAAAACAAGGTGTTAATATTTGAGTATACCTTCGAAGTGTTTTAATTAACTTACGGGCAAGATTTTGGGTAAATTTCGACGAAATATGAATTTCGTCGTAGAATGAACTAAGCGTCCCTCTATTGTCGATTGTCTTTTCGCGAGTCTTTTGTTTATTGAATAGTCGACCATTGTAATGATATCAAAACATAAATGTCAATGTCTTTCGATTATAACTTCACATCTACAAGATATAGTTAAAAATAAGTATTAATAACATAATTTAAATAAAAGTGCTTCGTTACATTGATACTAAGAAGAAACTCCATAACAAAAGTGTGTGATAAAGTCGAATTTGGAGGTTATAATATTATTTATTAACAATACAAGTTGTGACGCCTGACAACGATTTCCACACTAAGTAAGTAAATAATTGGTTAATGATAGCCTCCCGGAACCTCAATCGAAGATGGGCGGTTCTCTGCTTTGCTCGAATAAATATATTATTTAACTTTGCGTTAAATACCTGAAAGGGCGCCACCGACTTAATAATAAAATACACTACCATTAACGCAGATGTCGATTGGTAAGTCGGACCCACAGTTTATTACTTACTTAATTTGTTACTCCAGAATTCAATGATAGGAAACAATAAATAATAAGCCCAATTGCAGCAACAATATTTAATATCAGCAGACAAAAAAATAACTGTGTAGATTATACACCCCAAATTATCAACATTAAAATATAAGTGTAGTCGAACCTGTATCGGTACACAATTGCCAGTACGCAATCACTCAATATAGCCACAGTAATAAATGACTTTGAGCTAAAGTAAAAATACTGCGTTTTTTTCTTCCCCAACAAGCGCCCTCAAGCCGCGTCCTACACTCTAGTCATGAAAAGCCTCTCAAGATCTACAGCGCAGATAAGAAATCAAAGATCGCTGTGAAACCCGAACAAAACGCAATATTACCGCTCCGGTTGACTTACGCTGTATATCAAGTGAAATTCCCGTGATTATGTACGCTAATACTTGTACAAACTAAAATACCAATGTATTATGCCAATTAAATAATTCGAAACACACTGTGCAATTACAACTTAGTTTTATCTACCCCGTAGTATAAAGAAATTCGAAATACATAAACAAAGAGTATTTACATAACTCCAAAATCGTCGAAATTAAAAATAAATGTGCACTTCCCTGGTTAATCTGGAATGGAATGTTCTAGACCAGCTTCGAGTCCGGCACGGGTTTTCACTGCAGGCGGCTGGATTGAATTCGAATACTAGTTCCCGCAAGCAGCAGATACAACCATTAAAAGCGCAGAAATCTTCAGACAAATCTCGCCGTCTCCAAGTTGTCTAAATTCGAATACAAGGAAATGTTAGGACAGCCAAAACTTAAAAGAGAAAAACTTACCAATCGGTAACTACGATTGACTCGACAAAAATTACGATAGAAACGAAACGTTGAACAAAGCGGCCAAAAATGCCAATAACGTAATCGAACAATCTACTAAAGATCACGTTATAACTTTAGATTATCTCATAAAATCGAGAAGAACTCAAAGTGACACACACTTTAACGAGAAAATCCAATTCAACGACTCGTTCGCTTCTGTCAGACGCAGAGAATAATCAGCGGAAATCCTGTTTATCTAAAATCAAACATGCGTAGTACCTAAAATGCTGGAAAAAGAGTGAGGGAAACTCCAAGTATACACTCCTGAACCCAGTGTGGAATGGGTTGCGGACAACCTAGGCGAAAATACCGTTACAAAGTTCTACGAACAATATTATGGATCATTTCAATAATAGAAATTAATGGAAAAAGGATCTACTTACTTGTTGCTGAAGTTTAAATTAAATAAAGAACGTTCTACTGCTTCAACTTCTTCGAATACATTTATGGAATATGAGTTGCTGCCGTCATCTTTTGTAAGCTTATCCACGTGCCACAAGACCGAGGATCGCGCCAACGTGAGAAGTTTTAAAATTTGAGATTCCTTCAAGGCCAAGTCTACATTCCTCCAGGCAAGAGTAAACAAGATGTGCTTATAATTGAACAAACAAATGTTATAAAGTCTTAAAGAAGTATTATTTATTTGT
Organism: Limonius californicus; assembly: GCA_014611495.1. Lineage (NCBI taxonomy): Eukaryota > Metazoa > Arthropoda > Insecta > Coleoptera > Elateridae > Limonius > Limonius californicus. Next base: position 2,542 of record JABXWE010064104.1, read on the forward strand.
TAAAGCAGTTTATTATTACTAATAATAATAAGTCACTTTGTTTTGAGGAAAAGAAGACACCGATGATTCTATTTTGAATTTTACGATATAATTCCTGAAGGATCCAATTTTCTTGCGTTTCCCGTGCCTTTCTCCTTCTCTCTGGTGTTCGAGTCTACACAGTTTGCTCCAATTACAACAGTAACCCTGAGATCATCGCATACAGGTTGGTGCAAAGCTTATTTGGTGTATGTGCTGGTTAAACAATTTATAGATTGATTTATTTATTATAAGATTCTCAGATAGAGTGAGTTATCCTGATTACAGTTTTGATATTAATAGGCGCCCAATGTGTAGGTTTAACCACGCTATTATTAATTTTTGATTACAAATTATTATTTACTTTCAGTTGCAGTGCCAAAGATCATACCTGGTGACACAAACTTGGACATCTTATCCGCTACGTCCAGGAGGTCCATAGAAAGACTTAAGAATGCGCAGTAAAATGGATATTAAGATTAAAATTGATACTTTTGTGAGTATATAATTCATTGTACTTAAAATATTTGTCTAATAGTAAATAGCAATAGTTTCGAAAGCATTTTGTATTTACTCACTCTTTAAGAACTAAAATGATCATCTTAATTTAAACAGAAACAGCATTCTATGGGTAGAAGCTAGGCTGCCCTTACGAATTCAATTAAAGGGATTTTTTGACAGAATGTGTAGTTAACTTTTAGTTATGTTTTTCAGTTCACTTCTTTACCGTCAATATCGTTATCCTTCAAAGATCACTTCCTTGGGATGGTATAACGGTTGACCACAAAGTTAGAAACTTTTGAATATGTTGGGGAGATGCCCAAAAGACGACTTTCAAGGTTAGCTCTTGGACATCCTTTAGGGTTAATCAGAAGCTGACTTTCAAGGTTAGCTTTTGGACATCCTTCATGGTCAACTTTTTAGCCTTAAGGTTGCTCTATTGTTAACTAATTTGTGACATAGTTAACCTACATGTTAACTTCTGGTTGACTAATGGTGACCTTGTATTTTTGAGAGGTTAAGTTTAAGTTATCTTTTGGGTTATGTGGGTACAGACTCTGTGATAGGTCTAAAAACTTCTTACCGTTCCTATATGATTTATTCCATGGTAGCTGTCTCCTGATCTGCTTGTCCCATATTGATCTCGTCTGCCTCACTCTATTCCAGTTCTTCACAACCTGACCTAAAATATTTCATCCTAAATCATCCTCTTCCACCCTCTCATGTTCCATTTTAATACCACGACTTGTTCTTTTATTCTGGACATCCAGAGGCGGAATATTAAACCTTAGACAATCATACCTTTTACCTGACTTTCCCACCCCCTCATTTCATTTTCTTTGCTTTCATTTGAATCATGTAGCCACATCTAATACGAGCTTAATCCCGCATGCCTCGCCCCAATCCCGTTTTGTTTAGTCTAATTCAACCAATCTTACAGTAATCTATTTTTTCCCTTATCTATATCAGCCTGTACCATACCGATACCGGATTTCACCGTAAATGGTTTAAGCAATTTTATGTTTCCTGTTCTTACGAAATTCTCATAGCAGCTATGTAACTCTGTGTCTGTACGCTTCAATGTTTCATTTCTATGTTGTCGTATGGATTTATTCCAATCTAACATCTTTTCCATTGCTTCGCCGTTCTGTTCTGATGTATATAATTGAAATCCTATTTTGATAACCCTGATATCACTAATCCTGTTAAATTCGTGAAGCTATATTTGTGCCTGCTTGACTCTAGTACAACCTGTCTTACATTTATTTCGTCCATACATCACCAATTCAATCCGTGCAACTGTGAAAGCCCCCTTTTGCCCTATTTCATTTTATCTTACAATGAGTCTATCCGATTTCTGGTGATTTTTGTCTCCAATCCTTTCTTTCCCATCTTAATCTTATCTGAATCCCGCCTTCTCTGTAGTTACGCCACCCGGTTCCACTTTATCTCGCCTATCTTACATTATTCCCAATATTCGTGCATATACTTTTCCGATAGCAGATGTGTAACTCCATATCTGTATACCCAAATCTAATTCCATCTCTGGGTAATTGTTAGATCATCTACCTGATGTGAATTCCCTTTTTTACCATATGACCGCTTTCTAACTTTAGTTGTATATTTCTCCAAACTTTTGTTTTTTTTTCTTACGATAGTGTAATATTAATCAAATCCTTATTCCATTAGTTAATACCATCCTCATCTGTGTCAACCTGATCCTCTGCTTCTCAGCGGAGCTTTAATCCTAATCCTAATATTATTCCCCATACCTCTGTCATCTTAATTCAGCTTAATTACATGATCTTTTTCTAACCTATAGCAAATACCATTATCATGAACCTAATACCGCCCTTACACCAATCCCATTTTCTCTATCGTCGTGTCTGCTAAAGACAAGTTATACTAATTTCGCCTTCCATCCACCTATACTATCTTGAGACGGTGCCTGGGTAACCTTGATAGAATCTGCCTAAACCTAATTCTATGTATGTTTTCTGAATCCCGCCTCTTATGGATCTATTTGATCCTTACCATTCGTGTGTAGTATTTAACTTCTCTAAATTGATTCATGTAAATCCAGTTGCTTTTACTCAAAGCCTATATATATCAAACTAATTTTATCTTTCCAGTATCCATGTCATCCTTCGTCCTCTGTAATTACAATTCCGTCTTACAACACTAATCCTGTACGTATTTACCTCCACGATTCTAATCCCGCTTACGTAAGTAGCCTATATCACCCTATTCTGCGTAACACTGATTCCACCTTTCGTGGATGTACGTACAGTATCTTTACCATGCGTGTGGAGTTCTAAACCAATCTACTTCTCCAGAATTCTCTCCTTCGAACCCTATTTCCGTTAGTCTGTTGCTAATTGCATCTTTTTCCCATAGTCCTCATATCTTTCGATAATGCTTACCCCGCCTTTTCCTTCCTTAGCTATTTCAAATTTACTATCTTACCTGACTTTATTCCTGCCTATCTCACACTAATTCAGCAACTACGCCCCTTAGGTTCTGCCATACAACCGTAATCGGACCTAGCCCTTCAAATTACGCCTATTTAAGGTCAATTCTATACCAACAAACCCGGCCTGCCTTACCCATATCCTATTGTCGCCTGTGTTAGAATCATCCCGTCTTTAACTACCCATACCATTTTCATCACGCGTATGCAATTCCAAGCCCCGTACCTCGTCTGAATAGTCTCTACCTCATCCTATACTAGCATATTTTCCATTAACTCCAAGTTTCCTGGTGCTACGCCGTTCTGTTCCCACCTGTTTGTCACCTTCCGTTGTCCATTAAAACTGTTTCGTCCACCCTGGCTCCATGTTAATCAGCCTAATGCAATCCGCCTTAACCTTACTAGTACTATCCTAACCCGATCCCAACTCAAATGCACCTGTTTCGTTTTGATCCTGTTTTGAAATATTCTACCCACCCTGTTTACACGTTCCTACGTGCTTAGTTACACAAAATTATGGCCTACAATATTAAATTGGTGGATGTTTACAGCGCATATTTTCTTCCAAAAACAAATCGCGTCAGAATCTTAGAACTTGAAATTTGTGACAAGGAGCCATAAATTTCACCAAATAGCGCTTGTGTGTTTCCTAAACACAAACGCAAATGATTCTTAATAACCTGAATTGATTTTCCTTCCCTTTAACGAACCAAATACTCATTAGTAAGATAAGGTCGTCTTCTCTTAGTAATTGCCTTAGAAACCGATTCCTCATTATATATACTCAGAAACCTTAGAATTGCGATTTAAATTTGAAATGCCTTAAAATGAATTTCTATTTTGAACGTATTCTGGGGATACTTTTAACAAATTTAAAAGTACATTTCAGTATAACGTTTTGTAGACTCATAACATTACGTTATTTCAGACTAAACTTATTAACATTTTGCTCTGGATTCACAAAACTTCAATTTGAATTCTATCCAGAGCATCTAATTAACCGAGATTTCGGGAAATTATAATTTCAGAGTAACACAGAAACATGTCGCGTCAGGTCAGAAGGGCTTTTATAACACATCAAAAAATCGTTTTGGAAACCTGAAAAGGAATCAATTAATTTCTGACTGATTGCAAATTGATCTTCAGCACACCAAGTAACTTTATTTGCTGGTTCAGACGTTTGAACTTGCTTTTAATTAATTTCAGGAGATTGAAATATCTTCGAAGGATTTTTAGGCTGCCCTAAATTTTTTTGTCTTTCAAGCAGGCCGTCCGGTTAAATTGTTAAAAAATCGAGTGGAAAATAACGCTATTGATACAAGGAAAGAGTACAACTGGGTGTACGGTGGGAAACTAAGTTACATTACGATTGGACAGAAAATACTAAACAAAGAAAAGAAAATGTAAGATTTAGGGATATAAAATTAACACAGAGTAGGAAAACGTAATTGAAATTGGTAAACGAATGTAAGTAAAAGGTAATCTTTGAAGTGGGGAAATAATAAAAGACAACTAGTACCTACGAGAAAATGTTAAGGAGGATAGTCAGAGAGAGAGTTTGTTGAGAAATAACAAAAGACTAACAGATAATTGGTAAATGAGGATTGGGGAGGCTGCAAAACAATTTAAGTGAGAAGTGATAAAGGAATGGGAAAAGGAAGTCGTATGAGAGTAAATAGATATAATTAAATAATAAGAAAGTTAGATAAAGGGTTCAAAAAATTAGTTAGATGGGGAATGGGGTAATAGCACGGTATTGTTAAATGGGGATTGACGGGAGTGAGGGAAATACTAGTTAGAGTAGGATTAGATTAGGAGTATTAAGTGAATCCGAGTGGGAGTAGATGGTGAGAAGAAGGTGTTCACTAAAGAGCAAGTCGAAGAAAACTGTCTAATAGGAATTAGGGAAAAGGCGGAGCAGCAGTTGCCTAACTGGGAAGTAACGAAAACGTTCAATAAAGCTGTTTGATGAAAACTGGGAAATTTTGGGTGAAGGAAGCTACAGAGGGTGCGAAAAAGAACTGGGATGAGGGATGAGTGAACAGAGAATAGGAGAATGGAATAAGTGGACGCGACTGCCTCCCTGGACTTTCCCATACTGGAAACTGTTCATATCATCTTTATTCAACAGTAGAGTTATTTTCCTCAAAACGGTTGTTCAAGTGCTATCCTAAAACCTTGCCTCGTAACTTAAAAGGCTTGTAAGAAGTCCCGCCAAATATCTGCGGTGCCCCTTAATTTCCTTTTAATATGCAACCAGGCATACTTCATTCTCTACTATATACGTGATATTGTGACTGCAAATTGAGTTTGCTGTGATTTTATAACAGACAGACATTTTTTAAAAAACCACTTTTTTGGATTCCTAGAGACCCAAAACGGATATTTCCGTTAACATCTCGATTTCGAAAATTAAGTATTAAATACAAAATTTTGATAAATAATTTATAACTTGTTGTTGTAATACCGGTTAAAGAAATGAATGTAGCGCGACAGTATGGCAATGGTTCTGAACCAAAGTGCGCAGGGCTGTCCGTACCGCTAGGCCGTCGCGCGGTCTAACTAGTACCGATCGCTATTGCTACCGAGGTAAAATTTTCTAAGTCCCTGGAAATTATATTTTGTAGGGCATAAAAAAATCGATTTTTTATTTTCGCGGAAAAAGATTCTTTGGCGCAAACAAATAACCGTTAGAAAAAAAAAAATATTTTTCTAAAAAAGAGGGGGGAGGGGGCCGGTGCGCTTACATATATCCACGATTGTAATATTTCTTTACATATTCATATGCTCCATTACGTACTGAGCGATTCAGTGAAAACCCCAGCTTCCTATCTTTTTCGTTTATTAATTAAAGGAGTTTGAAGTTTCAAACTTCCAAGCTTCGTAGAGGGCGCCACAGGAAAATTACGGAGTTCTTCAAAAAACATATCGATAGCCCCTTGCGAGGTCTATCGACATATGAAGTTTAAAAAAATTCCTTGTAGCAGTTTTTGAGAAATAATTTTTTGAAAATTTCCAAAATTTTGAAAATTCGTAATTTAGGCCCCTTATAATTTTTCAAAAAACTTTTTATATCACTTCATTTTACCCTTCATATACTATTCAGAAATAAAAATCATTTGAATCGATTCATCCGTTTTCGAGTAATTGGGCGTTAAACTCAAAATTTTCAAAAAATCATAGCGCTCTTCATTTTAAAGCTAGCGAGTTCGGCAAAAAACTAGCAGATTTGTCTTATGACCCTCTATCGTTATCCGCGATAAAAGTTTCAAAATTGTAATCACGAAAAAAGTGATACCAAAAAAACATGCGTAACTTCCGCTTCCGGTTTCAGATTTTTTTGAAAAGCTTATTTTTTCGATGAATTTTCGATACACCCCCGCATTCCAAAGCGCATCAAAATCGGAGCAATACTTTCGGCTGTAGGAGCGTCACATACGTACGTACATACGTACGTACATACGTACCCACCCACAGACAGACATTTTTTAAAAACCACTTTTTTGGGTTCCTAGAGACCCAAAACGGATATTTCCGTTAAAATCTCGATTTCGAAAATTTTCATGAATTCAATACTTACCCTATACCTATAAGGTATGGGAAAGTAAAAATGGATGGGGGCTGAAAAAGTGAGAAACAATAATAATCAGAAAGCGAAGTGGAAGGCTAGCTGAAGAAGAAGAAGCTTCAAAAAGATGACGTTGGGTAGGGGAGAATGCGAGAGACAGCATGAAGGAAGGTAGAACTAGAAAAATAGTGGGAGGAGGAGGTAGACGTGAGGAAGGTTAAAGATTGCGAGCAAGAAGAGAAAGTAGAATGCAGCTGCTAAGTTGGTATGGAAAAATAGGCTGAAGAAATAAGTTAGATAAGGAGTGGATAGCCACTGAAAGAATGAAATTAAATCGAGGTGGACTGAGAGCAAACAAAGAGCCGTGCAAAAAGTTTGAAATTGAATTACAAAAATAGGAAAAGAAGTTAGCCGCGAAGACAGTAGAGAATGGGGGAAAAACAAGAGGGAAGGTAGAATTAGAAAAATAGTGGGTGGGTTCTACACGAAGAGTGGTGAAAAAAGTATAACTTGAGTAAAAAAATAGTATCAAATTTTGTTAAAAAGAAAAGAAGTTAGCTGAGCAGGGAGTAAAGCACGGGAGAGAAACATGAAGGAAGGTAGAACTAGAAAAATAGTGGGAGAAGGAGGAAAACGTGGAGGAGGTTCAATATTGCGAACAAGCGGAGAAAGTAGAATGCAATGGCTAGCTCTGGGGAGAATGAAATTAAATCGAAGTGGACCGAGCGTAAAAATTTGAAGTTGGGTATGTTCTAAACAACGAGTGGTGCAGAGGTATGAAATTGAGTTAAAAAATAGAAAAGAAGTTAGCTGAGAAGAGAGTAGAAAACGGAAGAGAAAACATGAAGGAAAGTAGAAATACAAAAAGAGTGGGAGAAGGAGGTAGGCGTGGGGGAGGTTAAAAATTGCGAACAAGAAGAGAAGGTAGAATGTAACTGCTAATAGCTCTGGGGAGAATGAAATTAAATCGAGGTGGGCTGAGAGTAAAAGGATGAAGTTGGGTGAGTTCTAAACGAAGAGCGGTGTAAAAAGTTTGAAATTAGGTTAACAAAATAGGAAAGGCAGCTAGCTGCGCAAAGATTAGAGAATGTGAGAAAAAACATGAAGGAAGGTAGAACTAGAAAATAGTGAGATAAGGTAGACGCGGGGAAGAATAAAATTGCAGCTGCTAGGTATTGAAAAATAGACTGAAAGAGATAAGATAGATAAGGATTGGATAGCTATTGGGAGAATGAAGCTAAATCTAGATGAACTAAGAACGAAAGGATGACGTTTGGTGGGTTCTAAATCAAAAATGGCGTGAAAAAGTTAAGAATAAGATTAATGAAAGAAAAGAGAATAAAGTTAGCTTAGGAACGGGTACAGAATGGGAGAAAAAACTTGACGGAAGGTAGAACTAGAAAAATAATGAGAGTAGGTAGAAGGGGGGAAGGTTAAAAATTGCAGCTGTTAGAAATCGAACAAGATTGCTTCATGGATTAAACCATATCCAGATAATGGATAGCGACAAAATATTTTGTCGTGCTTGCAGCAAACTGGTAAGTGAAATAATATATCTTACTAAATTAAAATTATTTTTCATATTATTAGGTACGTAACTAAAACAAAGGCTTGACCGGGAAGGTAGTGTTTGTTTTTGTTTTTAACGAGTATCAAAAGTTCTTATATTAATATTTAATTATTTATCGTTGTAGGTGTCTTCTGAAAAAAAATCCTTGGTAGATCAGCACACTAAAACTCCTTGACATATTGCAAAATGTGCAAAATGGAAGCGAAGCAATTGTTCTCAGCAAATCATGACTCAATGTTCAGGGACGAGTTCCAAAAAATGGTAGCAAGAAGAATTTACTAAGGAGTTATGTAAAGCATTAATTTCGTCTAATATACCGTTATCGAAATTAAATAATGCTAATTTAAAATCGTTCTAACAAAAACTTTGTAAACAAAATGTACCCGATGAAAGCACCTTACGAAAAAATTATGTAAATTTTTGTTACAATGACAGAATGTCTGAAATTAGACAATTAGTGGATAGTAATTTTGCTTATAGAATCGTAGATGAAAGTACGGACAAAAGTCGCCGTTACATTGTTTTAAGCAAATCATATTTAATAGTTCAAAAAACCAATAATTTAACAATTTCCCGATTTGTTCAGGAAGGTTTGTCAATTTCTTTACCCGAAAGTGTTCCCGGTGAAAAAATTTGCCTCTTACATGACAGTATGCATTTTAGTTTATTTTCCTTTTTTCTCCTAATTAACAAAAATTAACAATCCCAAACGTATTGAACTTTAAAAAATCGAAGAAAGTATTTCCTTCAATCACGTTATTAAATTGCAGCTACGCACAATGACAATGGATTATATTGGCTTGATTTCAAAACGTCGCAATAAAAAAATCACAAAGCGATAAAGAAAAAAAGAAGTTTTCTTTTAAGAGAGTTGGCAGACATGCGAGTCATCTCGTCCCAGCTACCCCGTTCGAAGTATTTGATCTCGAGTAGAAGTTGGGTGTCGTGTAACTTTATTAGGGCTTTCTTTGTGTTTCGTGACCAATTTAAGCGATGTTTGGAGTTTTTATTGCCGCTACAGAAGTTTTTTTTGTAATAGCTTTCGATTCGCATTAACATAAATCGAATGCTCTAGGGTAAACATCAAAGAAGAGAGGCTTCCATTAATGCTTATCACGAACCCCCATAACGAGCTCTTTAGTATGTATTAAGAAGAATTTATTTCGCCAAGTTTCAACTTACACTGCGCTTAATGAGATACAGTTACAGCGCAAACGATAAAGCAAAAATAAGCCGCGGGTTAGCTTACGATTTAAGCCTTTGATTCAATATACGACAACTTCCTGGGACACAGTTTTAACAATTTCAATTAATTTCATGGTTAAAAAGGTTCTTCCTAGTCAGTTCGCAAATTAGAACATTACAAATAATTGCACAATCACTTTCTACAACACACAGATGCTCAATTGAATTCGCGCTTGACAAAATTCCAAGAAAATAAAGCCGGATTCGTGTTCTACGACGAATTATTGACTAATATGTAAATTGTAATGAATCGTTTTTCCAAAAAAATGCTTTATTTTCAATAATTGAACAGTTTAGATGATTATTAAACAGTTTCCGCTTAAAATAATACCGAGTTCGTGTTCTACCAAGAATTATTCTTTCGAAATTGTTAACTAAAGTTTTCTCCGCCGAATAATATTATACAACTGGCGAATAATTTCAAACATTTATTTTCATGGAACTAACTCCGTATTTGTGTTCTACGAACAACAATTAATCAATTTAAAATATTATTGAGAAGTTGCTCTTCAAAATAATTCCTATTTCATGTTCTACCAAGAATGATTTACTTAAAATTATTACCCAACGTGTTCTTTTGGTAATACTGTTGCAATTTTGTTATGCATCTAGAAATAATTCAGTTTGATTTATTGTTCGAGAGGAGTACTTCACAATAATACGGGATGCGTATTCTACAGTTATAGTTCGTGTTTTACATCAATAATTATTCAATGACATTTATAATTCAAGAGCGTTTCTTCAAAATTGTACCGAATTGTATCGATTTCATGTATCAATAACTAAAGAAATTGTATTAATATCCAAAAGTATTCTCTTAAAATAATGATATGTTCTGTTCTAGAGCTAATAGTTATTTATTCAATACTTAACAGTTTCTTCTCAAAATAATTCCGTATTCCTGTTCTACTCCCAATAAGTTTTTAAATCTATGTTTTCGGTTCTCATCGTTCTCAATAATTGCCTAATTTAAATTATTGAGTCAAAGCAAATGTATTCTAAAAAAATGGTTGTTTGATCTGCTTCTGAAAATTCCCGCAAAATTAACCGAAAATAATGACTGATTTGTATTCTACTCTCAACAATTAGGCGTTTTTCAGAAAAATTTCCTTTGTATTCCCACAACCGAACTTGTTGTACAACCAATAATTATTATAGTTAACTGATTATTTACTAGCTTTTAATTAAATTCCACGTTTATACTCTCAATTCAGTGTGCTAGCTTACGTGGTCGCAGTCACTATTCTTAAGGTGAGTACCTGCGAGCTATTGGGGTTGCTGTAGGTTGCAGTATACCCTGTCATATATTAACTAGTATACAATCCGCTTCACGAGTAGTGAAAGCAATAGGAAGAACCAATCGAAATCTGACAGCCGACAATTAGCTCTCGAAGCAAACTCACATGTAAGTAATAGTAGATTCGGCGCAATAGAACAGGTCCATTTTGGAATTGAAAGGTTAGCAGTTTGTCTCACATATAAATAATAGTAAATACGTCTACAATAGCTAGATTTTGGAAATAACAGGTTAGAAATTTGTCGTACATACAAATAATAATAAATCCGTCTACTACAATAGCTAAATTGTGGAATTAACCGGTTAGAAATATGTCTCACATGTAAATAATAGTAGCTAGTTAGAAGTTAGAAGTTAGAAGTTTGTCTCACATATAAATAATAGTAAATACGTCTACTACAATAGCTAGATTTTGGAATTAACAGGTTAAAAATAAGTCACATGTCACAAGTCGATTGTGAAATTGAAAGGTTAGAAATTTGACTCACATATAAATAACAGTAAATACGTCTACTACAATAGCTAGATTTAAGAATTTGAAGGTTAGAAATCTACTGTGTTAGCTAGATTTTGGAATTAAAAGGTTAGACATTTCTCGTACATACAAATAATAGCAAGCTCGTCTACTACAATAGCTCGATTATGGAATTAGCAGGTTAGAGATTTGTCTCACATGTAAATAATAGTAAATACCTCTATGCTACATTAGCTAGATTTTGGAATTAAAAGATTAGACCTGTGTCTTATATATAAATAATAGCAAATACGTCTACTACAATAGCTACATTGTGGAATTAACAGGTTAGAAATATCTCCCACATGTAAATAATAGTAGATTCGTCGCACTAGAACAAGTCGATTTTGGAATTGAAAGGTTAGCAGTTTCTCTCACATAAATAATAGTAAATACGTCTATTACAATAGCTAGATTTTGGAATTAACAGATTAGAAATTTGTCGTACATATAAATAATAATAAATCCGTCTACTACAATAGCTAGATTGTGGAATTAACAGGTTAAAAGTATGTGTCACTTGTAAATAATATAGATACATCGCACTACAACAGGTCGATTGTGAAATTGAAAAGTTAGAAACTTGTCTCATATAAATAATAGTAAATGTGTCTACTAAAACAGCTCAATGTTGAAATTAGCAGGTTAGAAATTTGCCGTACATATAAGTAATAGTAATTCGTCTACTACTTAGCTAGATTTCTGAATTAGAAGGTTAGAAGTTTGTCGTACATCTAAATAATAATAAATCCATCTACTACAATAGCCATATTTTGGAATTAACACATTGGATATATGTCTCACGTGTAAATAATAGTAGATTCGTCTACTACAACAGGTCGATTTTGGAATTGAAAGGTTAGAAACTTGTCTCGCATATAAATAATAGTAAATTCGTCTACTACATTATCTAGATTTTGGAATTAACAGGTTAGAATTTCTCCGAACATATAAGTAATAATGAATTCGTCTACTACTTAGCTAGATTTGTGAATTAAACAGTTAGACATTTGTCGTGTATATAAATAATAATAAACTCGTCTACTACAATAGCTATATTTTGAAATTAACAGGTTAGATACATGTCTCACGTGTAAATAATAGTAGATTCCGATACTGTAGTAGCTATATTTTGTAATTGAAAAGTAGTATGTTTAATAT
>JABXWE010064106.1:0-20211 GCA_014611495.1 Limonius californicus
ACGTCTTAAGCTAGCGTGTGGAAGATTAAGGCTACCCCCCCCCCCATTTTGACGAGTTTCAAACAAAATTGGAATGATCCCCAGGTGGGTAGGAAGAGATATGCCGAGTCCCACACCTTCAATAAGGTCAGCCTCAAGGAATCTGGGGGAAGCAAAAACTCGTTACTATCCACGAAACATAACAGAAAGGCACAATTAACTAAGCGGCATACAACATCAGATCAATGTTATCTACCGGACGCTTTGAGGAACGCGAAGAAGAACATCAACATAGTTGGCCTATACGAAACTAGGTTACCAAACGAAATATGTACCACCTTAAAATCGGGTCACTTACTGTATCAGAACACTGGAGAAATAAAAACACACATAGGCGGCGTTGCAATTATGATCCATAAAAGACTCAAACACCTAGTCGTGAAAATGAATTCAATATCACCTAGAGTCGTCTACGTAGTCTTAGTTTCAAAGAGATATAGGCTTCAAATTATTCAGGAATATGCACCCACAAGCAAATCAGAGGACGAGGAAATAGAGCAATTTTATGAAGATATCGCGATGGCCCAAAAATCAGAAAACGCACACTTCACTCTTTTAATAGGCGACTTCAATGCAAAAGTGGGAGAAGAAAACAAAGATAACATTCCTTATAGAGGTGGTTATGGACTCGGAACAGCAAACGAAAGAGGAGATACACTAATGAATTACCTCCAAAATGAAAAGATGTACTGTATGAATACATTCTTCAAAAACCCAAACAAAGACGATGGACTCGAAGAAGCCCCGGCTCTAAAACAAAGAATGAGATCGATTATATTATAAGCAACATAAAGTATATTGTAAAAGATGTATCAGTCCTAAATCAATTCAATACGGGAAGCGACCACAGGTTACTAAGGGCAAATATAGCAATAAACATCAAAGCCGAACGAAATAAACTAATAAAGGCCAAAAGATTCCCAACCCTCGAACAACTAAAACAAAACGCCGAGAAATAACAAGCAGAATTACTTAAGATGTCAAACAAAAATGAACTACAACTGCTTGGAATAAATCAATTAGAAGAAAAAATAAGAAATGGCGTGATAGCAACAACCAAAAAGATATGCTCCAGGACAATAAAGCACAAACACTCAATAATACCAAAAGAAACTAAGGCGTTAATGGAACAACAAAGAAAACTGAACAGGGAAAAATCAGAATGCTCTAACTGAATAGAAAGATAAGAAAGAACATAAGGAATGGTATAAGAAAATACAACACGGATGAAATCAAACAGGTAATCGACAATAATAAAAACATGAAGGTTCTAAAATGCGCCCACACAAAATGAAGAATGCAAATACACCAACTCAAGAATGCAGATAATGACATCGAATCTGATAAAATAAAAATAACCAAAATTCTTGAAGACTTCTACACAAAGCTGTACACTTCCACAAACCCAGAACAACGCAACGCATACCAAATAAACATTGTTAACGTGGGATCAGGAGAACTTCCTGACATCCCAACAGACGAGATAAGGTATGTCTTATCAAAAATGAAAAATAGCCGAACACCCGGCGAAGACGTAATCTCAGATGTTGAAAACGGGCGGAACAGTAACATTAGAGTCTATGGAGGTGCTCCTAAACAAATGCCTCACAGAAGGATAAGCTGCTAACTAAAATTATTACCAATAGATTAACAACTAAATTCGTGGAATACGAACCCCCAGAACAGGCGGGTTTCCGTAAGGGTTATAGCACAATTGAACGTATCCAAACAATTCGAACACTAATAGAAAAGTGTACCGAGTGCAATGTCCCGCTAGATCTTGCTGTTATCGATTACAGTAAAGCCTTTGATTCGATAGAACTTTGGGCCATCTTTAACGTGACGGACAACGCAAGAATAGACACCCGATACAAGAACATCCTGAAATACATCTACGAAAATGCAACACTAAACATGGCAGATGATTATTCAACGAACAAAATACGGGTAGAAAGAGGGCTAAGACAAGGGGACACAATTTCCCCGAAGTTGTTCACTCTTGCGTTGGAAGAAGTGTTCAAGAAACTACAAAACAAAGGCTTAAACATCGATGGTAGATACTTGAACCACCCCCGCTTCGCGGATGACACTGTGCTCATCAGCAATGATATAGAAGAACTACAGGGTATGCTGAGTGAACTCCAGACAGCATCGAAGGAAATCGGGCGCTCAATGAATCTGAAAAAAACAAAAATTCTATCCCCCGAAATAACAAACGTCGTTTTGAATGGAACTGTAATCGAAAATGTCACAGAATATGTTTACTTGGGACATTTAATAAAACTCGGCAAAGAAAGCCAAAGTACCGAGGTTAATAAAAGGATCCGCATGACATGGACAGCGTCAAGCAAATTGGGGTCAATACTAAAGAATCGCGACATCCCAAACAACTTGAAAAGAAAAGTTTTTGACACCTGCATAATTCAGGTAATGACGTACGGCATGGAGACGATTTCTTTAACTGTCAAATCTGGCAATTCAGTTAAAGTAACTCAGAGAGCCATTGAGAGAAGTATGTTGGGAATAAGCCTCAGAGACCGCATACCCAACAAAGAAATTAGAAAAAGAACAGTAGTGATAGATGTGATAGATGTGATAACGGCCATCGCAAACTCAAAGTGGAGATGGGCAGGACATGTCACCCGGCAGGATCAAAACAGATGGACAAAACCAGTGGTCCTGTGGCTACCAAGGCTAAATAGACGCAGCGCTGGCAGACCAAAATAGCGTTGGATAGACGACCTGAAAGAAAAAGCTGGAAGTAAATGGCACCAACTGGCGCAAAACAGAATAGAGTGGAAGAGCATAGGGGAGGCCTACATCCAGGAGTGAACTGTTAACGGCTGCTAAAGCAGAAGAAGGAGAGAAAATTGCAAAAGCCAGCAAGCGACATACAATTGCGGATGATCTGATTTTCCCAACAGCTTTTGAAATGGTGCAAATAATAGTTAGTAAAAAAGAGACTGAAAGCTGAAAGCAATATCGGTAAAACCATATTTGAGATATTCATTGACGTAAAATCTATTTTTCTTTGTATTTTTGTCACGGCTAGACGCAGTTCTAATGACCATTTTAAAAATGCATCCATCTTTCAGAACGAGTATAGCTCGTACTTAACGTTAACTGTGTGTTATCAATGTATTGCACTCAACACACAGTCAGCAGTACAGCACACAATGTTGAAATGATGACTAATCTCATCGCGGTCTGCTGCTTATATGAAGCAAAATGGATTTTCTATATTATTTCGGTGCCATTTAGCACCCTCCCGATTATGGTGAAAATTTCCGGAAACACGGAGAGGCAATAAATTGCGTAATAGATGGCGTCAGTTGGCCGTTTAGCCGCTGATTCCGAATGAAGTTGAGTACTACAAGAGGGGGGTCGTGAGAAAACAATTGGCCAGAAGGGAGTCGCGCCTTTAAAAAGTTTGGAAACCACTGGCTGTATGATACTGCAGACATGTTATTTAGGTTTAAATCCTTCTTTACCCCATCTCATCACTCATCACATAATTCCTATTCTCAATCACTAAACATTTCCGTTCTTGCTGTCTCTATTATACATACTTTGAGTGTAGTAAATTCTAATTAACATATTTCGACAGATTTTCATCTCTCACCTGTTATTTAAAAAATTAAATAGGTATTCGTTTACTCTTTACGTCAAAACAATCCCCATGAATTTAAACTTCATCGTCTTTCTTCTTCTTTGAGTGCTATCTCTTGCAAAACGTAGCGAATCTTCTTTCCTTACCTGTGTTGCGCGTTTTAAAGTACCACAGACATAGAGGACCTACAGATTAATGAGAGTTCTTAACCACGAGAAATGTAAACACTTCTACTGCAGAAAAGATTTATTTTTTACGGATCAAAACCTAAGGCCCTGATAACATTTTTGTTCTTATATATAATAAAACCATACGAATGGACTGCTGTGGTTATTGCTTATTAATTCCATCCACTATCTAACAGAATACTACAAAACTAACCTACCACCACTTGATTATACCAAAGACTATACTAATAAATAAGTAAATTTTATAGAAACTGGTTCTTGAATTAAGCGAACAAGGAGAAAATGAAACGCGACCAGAAATCTTTACTTTGTTAAATCAATTCCGAGTGACACCACAATCGGATAACTATTTACAAAGGCCTATTTCGCTGAAACTTGTTTCAATGCAGCGTTATAAATTAATCTTTAGAATCAACAAGGTATTTGCGTAATTGATAGCAGTGTCTGTGTGAGTGTGTAAAAATCGGCAAGTGGCGCCTCCACGCCTTCAGAGCAGTCGCACCCTATTAGCAAAAAACTTTGAGTAGGGAAAGCTTGCCATCGGACTAGACGTCTTCCTGTTAGTTTTAATTGTGCGATATGCATATAAATCTAAAAAAATATTCGGTGGCATTTAATTGATAATTTTATGCGCGCCTAAACTAAGTTTCCTGGTAAATCCTGTTTGTATAAAACGTAGGAGTGGTGTCATAGACGTTTAAAACTGATGGAGGAAGTTCCTAATTTATGTGTATACGTAAAACACCGTATAAAATATGTCATATTATAAATTTTCATAAAGCATACAGTAGAATTTAAAACGGTTCAAGTATTTTTAAATCGTCGATTAATTTTAAAGCCTGTCACCGATTTATGCTGTCTATATATATTTAAATCTGTCAATTAAATCAGATATAGTTGAATTTACGTGGGCATATTCGTAATGTTTATCCACCAGTTTTGCATTAGAACATATTTTCATGAATAGTCATTTTACGACACTTTAAATTATGCAAAGAGGTCTTTTGTGCAATACAATTATATATACGTACGGCAAACATCTGTTAAGCGTTACATTTCAGTATTAAAAAATTCAAGAAGCTATCACACCTCTCTAGTGATTTATAATTTAAAAAATTACAAAAATTATAATAAATTAAAAAAATTAGCAGGGATAGTTCACGTTTCTTCGAAAACTACAGCTAGCAACTGAACTATGCAATCTACTCACAGGTTCAGTTCTAACCCACATATGTATATTTTTCCAAACAATACTGCCGTGAGATAAAGCTGGGTCATTCATATCAAGTCAAGCAATGATTGGTTTAAACCTTCACATCACCGAAATTTATGGATAATCAGTACAATTTAAAAGCATGTAACATTACAAATCCCGATATTTGCAAATATTAATACGTTTCAAGTTGTGAACTATAAAATAATGAGCATGATCCCCTTTCAACCTTATAGTTTCTAGTTTCAATAAATGTATAGGTTTTCGGCATATTATTTAAAGACTATATACGAGGTTCGTAAATTAAGTAATGAGACTGGTAGCGTAGCGTTCGATCTGGCAACACTGTAACACACAGTGGGGACGCGGGAGTGGAAGGGGCGGCAGGTGAACATATGATACGCCTTCAGTACGAGTTTGAACTCGCTAGAGTCATTTGGTTGTCCATGGCGATTTTTTTCGTAAAACAGTTTTTTCTAGTGCGTTCTGAAAATGAGTGACATCACTTTCGAGCAACGGTGTGCTATCAGGTTTTGCTTCAGACTTGGGCACCGTGCAACGGAAACTTTTGCAAAACTTCGGCAGGCCTACGGGGACAGTTTTTTGTCAAGGGGCCAGATTTTTCGGTGGTTTAAGACATTTTCAGAAGGAACAGAGTCGATTGAAGATGAACCTCGCAGCGCAAGGCCTTCATTTTCAAGAACCGATGAAAATGTCGACAGATTCCGGGATCCTGTGAGTTCAGACCGTCGGTTGACAGTCAGAATGATCGGGGACGAGTTGAATTTGACTCACACCGCCGATTATCAGATTTTTACCAATGAATTGAGGATGAGAAAAATCTGCGCAAAAATAGTTCCGAAAAACCTTCCGCAGAACGAAAACGACATCAGGAGGGAAAGGTGCCTTGATTTTTTGGAATCGGTTGAAAATGATCCCCATTGTCTGAAACGTATCATTACTGATGACGAGTCTTGGGTGTTTCAGTATGACCCGGAAACCAAGCGCTAGAGCATGGAATGGCACACTTCAACCTCTCCAAGGCCAAAACAAAGCAAGAATGAGTAAGTCGAAACATCAAACACCAAACATCAAGAACAACTGGGTGTTGCATCACGACAATGCGTCTTGTCACACAGCAATTTCAATAAACGATTTTTTGGCCGGTAAGAATATTCCTGTGACTCCTCAGCCACCTTATTCGGCCGACTTGAGTTCTTATGGCTTTTTCCTCATCCCGAGACTGAAAAATCACCTCAAGGACGTCATTTTGGGACACTGGAAAACATTCAGACGACTGTAACCGGCCAGCTGAAGGCTATTCCAGATCATAGTTCCGGCACTGCTATGAGAAGTGGAAGAACCGTCTCCAGCGTTGTGTGGCTTCCCAAGGCAGTTACTTCGAAGGAGACAAAGTTGAATTGTTGAATTATTCGATTAAAAAAATTGTAAAAATTGGTCTCATTAATTTACACACCTCGGATGTACAATTTGTAAATATGAAGAGTGTTCAAATTTGAACAGCAATGTTTAAATAAAAATCCCATCTGAAGACAATTCCCAATGTTAAATTAATTAGAGGTTGGCCGTGACTCTTGTTACCATATCCATGGCAATTGTTCCACTACAGTATTATTTGAATGGTTACATTACAGTACATAATAATCTGTTATTTACAAATGAAGGCGTCAGTTCGACTGAAATTCTTACAAGTCGCGAGCACAATATGGCAATCAATGTCTTTCTTAAAATAAGGTGTTTGAGTGGTGGAAATCTCTCAGAGACGGGATGGGGGGGACGAGAGAACTCGTGTAAAAAATTAAGTTACTGTCCTTATTCAGCAAGACAAATTGGTACATGTTCGTCAAATTTCTCAAAATTTACAAATTAGCGTCGGAAGCGTTGAACACATAAGAACAAATAAGCTAGAGTATAGTAAGGTGTGTCGCAGGTACATTCTGCGCTTGTTGATCGAAGAACACCAGTTGAATCGTTTACAAATCGCTTCTGCTTTACTGCAATAGCGATATGAGAAAGAAGAATATGAAATTTTTATTCAGTTGTGACAACTGATGAAACCTGCGTGCATTATTTTACTTTTAGTCAAAACGCGCAAGCATGCAGTGCTATCACACCACATCTCTAAAACAAAAATTATGTTGTCAGCTAGTAAAGTGATGGCTAAATTTTTTGGGATTTTTAAGTTGTGCTATTTGTTCGCTTCTTTACAGAACGTCGTACAATTAATGACTATTATTCGACGATTATGTGTGATAAAGTTAAGCAGGCGATCAGGAACAAACTGAAGAGAAGAAACAGTTCGCTTTGATTTCTCCAAAGCTATGCTCACCCTAATACCGCTGCAAGAACAATTGAAACTATAAACAAATTTCATTGAGACTTTCTTCGGTAAGCAGCATACAGTCCTGATATTCTTTCCTCCAATTAGTATTTGTTTGGCCCTTTTCAGCTAGGGAAAAGATTTCAGTCAAATAACGACATTATCGAAGGCGTTCAAGAGTGTACACGCATGCAACCCAAAGACTTCTTCAAGGGAGGTATTAGGAAGCTTCCAGATCGGTGGCGCAAGTGCATCACTAGGCAGCAGCACTACATCAAAAAGTAATATATGTTTCATCGTTGTTTTATTGCAATACCTTTTTTTTCATAAATAAATTCCTGTTTGATTTTTTACACTTCTCACATATGAAATGTACTACATATTATACAATATATGTAATACTTTCCACAAAAAATAGATCATATTCACTTAAAACGTACATCTACTTGATCAAAAAACTTTCTCAAAAATCAATATATTTTATAAATTGGATAAAGAAATCGTGTGACTATAATCCTTCATTATTATGGAAAGTTTTATCGTGAGATCTGAATGCAAATGCAGAGAAAAAAAATATTTACGCTAATTAGCGCAACTAAAGTCAGTAATTCCGTTTAAAAAAGAAATACTCGTAGTTGGCTATGATTAATACCAAATCTGGCTGTAAAAGTAATCGCCTATGACTAACAACGTCATAAAACAACACAATTGTAATTACTATAAAGAAAAACAAACTATTTACACGTTAATATAGAATTATAGGATTAAAAACAAGGAATGTAAAAGTTTTGTTCAGGATGTTTGAAGTACGACACTATGTTCCGTGTTAGCTCATTACAAGCCATTAGTTTTTTTTTCATTATGTTTTGGTAATGGTTTTATTCCAAATCTAAAAGAAATTTTCAATCATACACGATTTGGAAATGTTACAGCTTTGTATAGAGAATGTTTTATCAATGTCGTATTTAAATTCAGTTTGTTATGTTCATTTTATTTTGTCTCTTCATCGCAAAGTCTTTGAAAGTTTCCTTTGCCGGCTGGATTTGCCGACAACAACAATTGTTGGGATTCTATGTTGTTATGATTCCCGGTAGTCGCATGTGTAAGGATTTGTTCTGGAATTATTACACCATATTTTGCAATGTGGTGTAATCTTTTTGGGCAATGCAGGCTCGCGTTGCGTTTCTTCGTCAGTCGGACTTAACATCTTCTCCGGCCAAGTCGGACTTAACATCTCCTACGACTCCGTCGCTGGCGATAAGCGCCGTAATCAAGTACTGCAGGGGCGGTTTGTGTTTTTGATGGTGTCCATCGCGTGCATTTCGTAACGCTGTTTTCACCGTGGGGTGAACAGAACTATCGACAAGTGTCGGATTTAAAACAAAATACGTTGGAATTTTAATCCTTGAAAGGCAATTCATAGCGAATTTGCCGATCGCCTTTGGCGGATTATTATCGAGCCCATTTCTTGTTCCTGTACATGTGCCGTTGCTGCGACGAACTAAGAAGAGCGGGCAGCGAATATTTCGGTCCAAAGTCTTGAAGAAAGTCGTCTACCTTTTTCCGGACCTGAAAACACCCCAAAATTGTGCCTGTCTCTCTCTCTCTACTCCATTCACCGAAAGTCAAGATAAAAGAACTAGTTTTTGTGTTGTGAAAAACCCTTTTACGCGTTTCACTTTCAAAATTCAAGTGATTGAACCCTTTTTTTTTATTCGACAAGAAACGACCTTCAGTCGTCAATTGTCATTTTCTTTTCCTGTTAATTGTAAAATGTAATTATAGATTGTATTATGCTTGTAAATTCAGACGCCACTGGCCACGTAGATTTGTTTGAGGAATTTAAATGCCGTAAGCCAGGGGCGGCAATAAGCCTCCTTTTGAACGTTCAATTAACCGTTTGTAGTATTAAACTATAATATCACCATTTGCTGTCATTTTTGTATTGTCATTTATTTCCAATAATTTAATTATACCTATGTGTTTTGAAATTTATTACATCTTCTATTTTTGTATATTTTTTTATGTCTGTGTGCATGAGCTTTGCAAGCTTTACATACAGGAGGAGGCACAATAAAGCTGAGTCCGATTCCGTAAGCTGCTGGCTTCTCGGCCTTCAACGAAAACCTGCAATCAGCTGTGATTTGGAAGGTGGCGCCTGTTAATTTCGACTTACCCTGTGCACAACTAGGTACGATTTCTTCCCTTAAGCGGTTTCCGTGAACGCCCCTACTGCTCTGAGCTAACTGTAGGCCTTTTTCCACCTATCCTGTTGCTGTTCGACGAAAAAACTCGTTTGTCCCGTAACAAGTTTGTGTATTGCAATTCGTATTTCGAATTACGAAAGTCACTCTGAGATACAATGTTTTTTATTGATTTTGCATTTACAAGTATTTTAGTCCAATTTGGATTGGGTTTCGAAGTTTACATTGGATAGGAAACTACCAGGCTTATGGGGAACCCAGGAGCTGTTTAAATATTCCCGCAGAATGAAGGGCGTAGTCAATTTGGTGCATTGTAGGGGTGCTTTAGTGGTTGATGAGCTAGCAATCCATCACGTTACAGTGGCTCTGTCATTGTATTCGGTTGTATAATAAAGCTTTAAATTGAAAATCCCGCCAAATATAAAGTGCACGCCGTGTTTCGTTTTCTACGTACAAAAACGAAAACGGTGTGGAAATGTACCGTCAAATACGGGAGGTTCATGATCTAGGCATCATGAGTTAAAGGAAGATCAGACACTGGTGTAGGAATTTCAGAGATGGTCGAATAAACGTGCACGATGAAGATCGAATGAAAAATCTTCTGTTGTCAAAGAAGATTTTGATGAAAATTCGTAAAAATTGGCGTTTCACTATTTCGCAAATTTTCCTGGAATTTCACGTACGTTGCTGTATGAAACTTTGTGCAAAGAGGATGCCAAATATTTTGTCTAGCGACTAGACTTGGATTTCTTACACAAACGTTCGAGAATCTAAACCTTATGACTACTCTTTTTTAGGACAGGTAACCGTATTGTTGGTTAATTTTTTAAGGTGGTACGATAATTAATGCAGACGTCCATGACGATACCTTAAAAAAGTTGAAAAGGACGATTTAGCACAAAAAGCGAGAATTGCTGACCTCTGGAGTCGTGCTTCTTCACGACGGCCTCAATACGACGCTACAAAATTTGATTCCATCACAAGCGCCAACCTTCTATGACGAAGCTATACAGAAACTTCTACCACGGTACGACAAGTGGTTAAATTCAAATGATGACTGTGTAGAGAAAAAGTTCAGGAGTGTATCTAAATTTTAAGCATTATACATTTTTTCAACTTTACATATTTATTTAAAGCCGATAGACCCTAAATTTCAGATTAAGCTTCGTATAGGCTGGTTTTAAATGCAATCCAGTGACATCTAATTTCGTTTATGCGAAAAGTTTGACATCACAATATAACGAGAGCGTGAAAATTAACTTTTAATTTTCTTATCTGAATTTTAGTATTTCCTGCTCAGAAAATGCGATTACGCTAATCCGTTCATTTTACTTGCGGGTTGAATTAATATAAATTCCAAATCATTGCATAGAACTTATACTGTTTAACTAACTAACACGGATAATCCAAAATTCAACCAACTGAAAAACTAGATTTGACTAGATTTATACAGTCAACAAATTTCACAAACCTACCTCGTAGATAAACATGAAACATTATTGAATGGTACAAACCATAATGATTTAATTGCTCGAAAAGCAAGTCGTTTCGCATTTATGACTCTACCAACTTAGAAAGTTCAAGAATAGAATTTTGGTGAGCTTTTAAACGCACAGTCGGCGTATTTTAAATTGGTCCATTGGAATTCCAACAGGTTTACACATAGTACAGTAGACATGGATTGATACTAGTTATATAATTATTACATCGATACTTTTTGTGTAAATTCGTAGCATTCCTATGGCGTTATCAAATTTTTAATCTTAAATTTTTACATGTTAATTATGCCATTATTTATTGACATTTTTTGCAGTAGCGCACTTAACAACGATATTTGAGCTACCGAAGGAGTTTTTATTTCGACATTAATATCGATAATCCGGTGTTGCAATGCTTTATGAAAGAGTGAACGTAATATTTTTAGCCATAAGACATAGATTTTCAAATCAGAAATGGAATTATATTTAAAAACTGTCTAAATGAAGGTCTTACTTCTCTATTAGAGTTTCATAAAATTACATGAATAAAAATGCCTAGGATGAGTATTACCAAGAACAAATAAAAGAAACCCAAAAAGCCATTTAGAGCTGAACACGTTTGAAAATAAAAATGATCTTTTTCGGTTTAATACAGGCAAATCTATCAATTAATTCCGTATTCCTTCTTCAGGTCTCAACTTCGTTATCCCAAACGTATACGCGCCTGCGCTACGCATGTCCATTACAGTTTACAGCTCAAGGAAGAAAACTCAATACTGGCTATATACTTGAATGCGTCGCTTCGCTGGGCGAAACTAGAAATATTTATAAATTATTCGGTAGTTAATAAAAAAATGCGTAACTTATATGTATAACACAGTTTATTTATTTCAATTAAAATTAAAAAGACAAATTAATAATAATTTTAATTAAAGAAACTTGTTTTGGATTCAACTAAGAAGCACCCTTTGCAGTCGCGTTTATGAAAACCACGACATGTATTTAAAACTTTAACGCGGTTTCGTTAACTTGCCTGCAAATGCCTCATAAGAAAGGCCGGTAGCTGAATGAAATCGGTTATTTTTCTTCTTCAAAATATTGGTTTATAGTATTTAGCTAAATAAACTACCAAACATACGACCTCAGATGAGGTCTTACAGATTTAGTTAAGTTTATGTTGTAGCGATTATGAGACTTAAAGAGTTTTTCAGTCCCATTATAGTAGTTTGAAAATCACTGAATGAAAGCTGTGTTATACGTCAGTGGGTCAAAAATATAAAAACCAAGAAGAACTTAATTAAACTGTCTATAAATTCAATATTGTACGGATCAGAAAGTCGCATAACCAAACTTTAAAGTAAAAATTTCGAGATATATATCTTATTTTCACAAAATGTAAACTTATGAACTCGTATATTATCACAGAATAAAAATAGATTAACAAAAATATTAGGCAAAAGTGCATTAACAAATGCAAAATTCTAACGAGTTTTAAAATATATTAATAACATTTGGTACCTAAAATAATCAGAAAATTATATTATTAATTTCAAACCACACTGCAGCCAAATGTTACATCGTAAAACATTCTTACAAAATTCAAACAACTAAAGAACTCCACGCATTTTTGGTTTATTACACAGCAGCTTGTATATGAAAGTGGTAATACTAATTACGTTTAAATTCATCATTTACATAATAGTCTGCACACACCTACAACGGAAAAAATGTTGCGTTAAGGTGTATTACATTAAAGCTATGATACGGCACATTCTAAGATTTTCGTAAAACTGCAGAGGACCAACACTGAGCTGTACATATTTTATAACAGCAATAAGGTGTGTTGTTTATTATGTACATGTTACAGACTTTGTACTGAATTTATTACTTAATTTTTAATCGCCTGTACTATACGGGTGGCACACAGTAATTACTAGTCCCTAACATAGATCATTCTTATGGACCATATAATATATTAGTTGCATTTACCATAAACACAAGTTCAAAGCAAACAGGCCTTGCTAGAACAGCTTTAATGCTATTGTTTTAAATATGTTTTATAAGTGTACCGTAGATATTGTCAACGTTTAGATAATTTGCATTAAAAAACTATTTATATAAAAAAGTCCATCAATACTCAAAATTTTATCTTTGAATTGTCTTAAATATTGAACTCACTGTAGAATAGAAATAAAACCACCCCAACAAGCACTGACCTTTGGCATTTATAAATACTCATACCAAATAAAATCATTTGTTTGTATATATATATATATATTGCTGTGTAATTTGTTATAAATATAAATAAACAAATAGCCCCACGTTGATGGTGCCATAAATATATGCTTTGAGTTATTATAGAAATACATAATTCAAAAACCCCACGTTGACAAGCCATAAAGAATGCTATATAATAAGTTGAAAATAATTAATAATTGAATTATATAAACGCCCAACTTCAGTTAGCTCAAAATTAAGAATTTCTATGTAATTTGTTTTAAAAATAAATATATCTTCACGTTGGTAGCGCCAATAATATAAATTTAAAAATGAAATATTGGTCACATTACAAATTTTCAATTTACATCGGCATATAAAAATTACAAAGATCTCAGGGTTATTTTCGTGGCCTCTCCAAAGATAGTTATCTAATTACAATAATAAATCACACAAATACAAATATAGATCAAATGTGAACTTATCTTTATCCTGTTAATGTATGAACAAACCTTTACATCTAATTTCTTCAAATCTGCAACGGCTGCATTTTTAGCCCTTTTCATCCAGATGTTCCGATGCGGCTGGTTGCTGACCTCTTACAACTTTAATAGTTACAAGTTGTTAAAATCCTAGGAAACACTTCAACAACTTTTCAACTTTTGTTTAAACGTATTAAACAGATCAGGTAAGTAGAATTGTAAATTGATCTTTTAATTCAACTCAAAAGTACGTTCGAAGAATTATAATTTATTCCAGGAACGTTTGAAATACACGATTCGACCTCCAAACTCCAGGTAAATTTAATTCTTTTAGAATAAAACACTTTTGGTAACTTGAACTTAAATGAAATTTATTAACTTCTTTAAACACATAAAAACACATCACAAGGGATAGTTGAACTTATTTAAACTTTCTTAAGTTGGTATAACCTTAACACACATTTGTTAACAAACTTAGGCCCTGCCCTCCATTTTCAAAACTACCTCTTGATACATTTTAAATTTAACATCGGAGCTCAAAATTATACGTGCTGACTCTACAAACACTTACAACAGACTAAATTCGAAATTTGGTATAAAACTGCACATCGAAATTTGAAATGTACCAATCACAAAACAGAACCATATCAAAAAGATCAACAGCTGATTCTAAACATTCTTAAATTGTTAATAACAAGATTAACACATAAAATTTCAACAAATAAACCTCAGAATCATCATCCTGAGAAAATGACAAAATTTTTAATATGGTTTAAGCCACGGTTTACAACAAAAAATAAACACGTGTAAAAATGATTAATTTCAGACAAAATTCAATTAAACTTTAAAAACAACCAGCTCAACATCAACATTAATCACAAACAAAAGCACAGAAATACAAATACACCCTGTACCCCTATTATACATAGAATAATTAAGTGAAAACAAAATTAACCTCAAAAATACAGAATCTTTCTAATTTTATAAATAAGTAATAAACAAAATTACTCTAAACAACAAAACTGCTTCTATCCTTCCTATACATACTTCAAAATTAAATCAAACCCATGATAACTATTACAATACAAATACATCTTGTAAATACAAATAAATCAGATGTCAAAACTACAAAATTATAAAAATCTACATTCTAGGGCTACCAACTTTACCCAGGACAACCCAAAACATCGTCTACGCCACATATAGACGTCTCAACACCATTCCATAAGGAATATCCACCCACAACTTCACTTAAAATCCAAATAAGGCACTACGTAGCACTTTCCGAAGATCGTAACTACCTCACAATCCAATCTGGTATACATTTATCATTTTCAATCATTATAACTTTTCAAATAACATTCTTTACATGATAAGCAAGCTAATTAAATACAATTTTAGTTAAAAAATGGACTTCTCCATCAAAAATAGTATCCTTGTACATATAAGCTTCTGTCAGTGTCCATTCTGTCACTATTCTTATTGCTCTTTTTCTGTCTGCCCTCATTACGTGTCGTAGCTATTTTATCCTTTGTGATTTAATATATGTAATGATATCTTCTCCTTGCATTTGCTCTCGTATTTCAATATTCATTCTCGGTCTAAGTTCGTTTTCTTCTGTACGTGTTGGTCCCATTATTCTTCTCAGTATCTTCCTTTCGAAAACTCGTAAATCTTCCTCTTCTTTTTTATTGTCCATGTTTCTGTTACGTACGTCACCACCGGTCTGATAATGGTTTTACATAGGTACTTGTATTTTCGTTTTCATGCTTAGGTGCTTCAAATTTAAATAATTTTTGTTCCATAGTATGTTTTATTCTCTGTTTTGTCTTTTCGTTTCCTCTTTCGTTTTTGTTATATATTCCTAATTCTAGATATTTACATTTCTGAACTGTTTCTATACTGTAACCTTTTATTTTCAAAGCTTCTTCTTTGGACTTATTACCATATTTTAAGTATTTTGTTTTTTCTTCACTAATTTTTAATCCCATTTTTTTTTGTTTCTTCTTCCAATCTCGTAAATTCTCCTATTAATCCTATTAGTCCATCTAATGTTGAACAGTATTGCCGATAGCATATCCCCTTGTCTGACTCCTCCTTGTACTTTAAAACTGTCTGTTGCTTCGTTTCCAATTTTTACTACCGCTGTAGTCTCGTTGAGGGTCATCTCAACTGGATTTATTATCTTTTGTGGTATCCCCATCTGTGCCATTGTTGCATTATGTGTATTGCATCTGTCGTTGATCTTCCCGGTCGAAAACCCTGTTGATAGTCTCCCAACCTAGTTTCCACGACTTCTTGCAGTTTATTTATAATAATTTTTGATAACACTTTGTATGCTACATTAAGTAGGATTATTCCTCGATACTTTGAGTATTCTTCTATATCTCCTTTTTTATGTATCGTGAATATTACACCTCTTCTCCATTCTTCTGGCATATTTTCTTCTCTCCAGGTCATACCTATTAGCTCATGTAGTTTTTCCCCTCCATACTTAAAAAATTCAGTTATTATATCATCGCACCAAGGGGTTTTTATTATTTTTAATGCTTCTTATTGCTTGTTTTATTTCTTCCATAGCGGGTTCGTTTATTATTGTATGATTTCTTGTAATGTTTATTGGGATGTCTACATTTGTTTCTGCTTCGTTGTTAAACAGTTGTTCATAGAAGTTTTTCCGTATGTTTTGTATTTCTTTTGTTTCGTAACATGCTTTCCTTCCGCATCTTTATATCCTCTAGTTTTCACTCTAAAGTTTTTCTTTTCTTGTCTTATTTTCTGGTAAAATTTTCTCCTATTTTTATTCCTGTGTTCATCTTGAATGTCCTATATTTTGTTTTCATTCCATTCTCTTTTCTTTTGCTTACATAAATTTCTTGCGAAAGCATTTTCTGTTTTATACTATTGTTTATCTTCTTCTGTTTTTATTTGTAACCATTTGTTCCATTTTTGTTTTTTAGTTCTGTGGCTTCTTTGCATTCATTATAATACCATTCTTTGCTCTTGCTTTCCTTCTTGCGGTCCACACATTCTTCCGCTATTGTTAAGATGCTTTCTTTTATTTAGCTCCATTGGTCTTCAATCCCAGTTGTGCTCTTCGTTTGCAGTTTGCTGCGCTGAAGCTTCTGTGTTATGCCTTCTTCTAATTTTAGTTGCACACTTAGCTCTTTTATTTTTTCTACATTCCATGTACTCTTCATTTTATTTCTAGTTTTTCTCTCTGTAAACATTCCCTGACGATTGCAATTACTAGGATGTGATCTGTTTCCATATTGGCGCCCCTATATGATCTTACGTCATGTATGTTTTTGTAATCAAGACGTGATCGATGTTGCTTGTTGTCTGGTTAGGGTGGCTTCATGTTATTTTATGTCTACGTGGGTGTGGCAATTTTGTACTAACTATAAATACATTCAGTGCCGCTGCTAAATTGCTTATTCTGCTTCCGTTGTCATTGGTTTCTTTGTGTACTGTTTCTTTTCCTGCCAGCTCTTTTACATGTTCTTCTTTGCCTATCTGAGCCTTTATGTCCCCTAAAATTATCAGTGTGTCATATTTTGGAGTTTTTCACACTCATTTTGTAATACTTCGTAAAATTTCTCTTTCTTTTCGTTCACCTCTGTTTCTGTTGGTGCATGTACACATATATGTATAAGTAGTATTGTTTAGTTTTCCCCGTATTCTGAGTTTTGATATTGTATCAATTATACCTTCAAATTTTATTATGTTATTCATTAGTTTTTTAGACGCCATGAATCCTGTTCCGTTTCTGACCCTTTTTTCTCCTCCGTTTCAAAACATCACAAAGTTATTTTTATCAATTTCCTCTTTTTCGGCCCATCTTATCTCTTGTAGGGCTATAACGTCGATACTGTATTCTTCTAATATATATGTAAGTTCGTTCAATTTTCCGGGTTGCAAGAGTGTTCGTACGTTCCATGTTGCAATTACTATTATTTTTGGGTTCATTGCTTTTTTGTTTGTCCATATTCGTTGCACGTGTTCTTAGTATGTTTGTGTTCTTCTCAGTGTTCAAGTTTAGCTTTATTAGTTTTTTGCAGATATTTCTACGAGTAGTTCCAGAGTTCCTTTTTTTTTTGTTATATACGTATGTTTTATTATTCACATATAACTTTTGGAATCCTACTTTCACTTTGCTTCCTGTTGCACGTTCTTCTTTGGCATTCATGCTGATTGCTTGTTGTATTTTTCTTTCTTTCACCGTCAGGTCACTCTCGATGAAGACTTCTGTATTTTTGAATTTTCCTTTATTTGTCGTTATCTGTAGTTTCTGTTCGAAGGATTCTATCTTTGCAAGTATTATCTTGTTGTGCTCTTCTTTTCCAATTCTCGCTGCTTCAATGATCTTCGTGTTGACTCCTAGGTTATTGGCTATGAACTCTTCTACTTGCTGTTTGTATATACATCACATTTAATTCTAATATTATCAAGTTCACTAGGTGTTACAAAAAGTTTATTACATATGACTATAATTATTTGGCATTATATTCCTCTTAAGGGGCTACTAAAGTGGCCCAAAATATGTTAAAATTGGCATTTTTTATAATCACCGCAGCTACATTAATAGGCGATCTTTTCAGTTGCGATATTAGTCAACTAGTAGCCAACATATCCAAGATTAAATAACGTGAAACAATCATCAAATCATTAGAATAAATTTTAAAAAATTACCAAAGGTAGTGCAAAAATACAGTAAAGTCTACCAGCGATTATAATATATGTGTGCGTGTTAGTGAACTTTGTTCGCCTTATTATAAACTACCATCCCTTAAAAACATATTGCACACAACACCAATGTCAAGATTTATCTAATTTGTTTACAATCAGAATAATGGCACCAATCTGTTTTGTCGTATATTATACGTATTGTCTTTTACATTGAGAAAGTTCAGGTAGACAGCCTTAACACCCAGGAGAGACATAGTGGTTTGTAATGTAAAAATTGACATTTAATTTTTGATTGTCAGGTCGGTTTAAGATCCCCTTAATAATTAGAAAATACCATGGAAGTAAAAAATTATCTACGTAATGGCACAAAGGCCATAGATGTTTAGTAATATATTTT
This sequence comes from Limonius californicus, assembly GCA_014611495.1. NCBI lineage: Eukaryota > Metazoa > Arthropoda > Insecta > Coleoptera > Elateridae > Limonius > Limonius californicus. Next base: position 18,859 of record JABXWE010064106.1, read on the forward strand.
TCAATATTATCTCTCTCAACTTCAACAAACTTGCACCATTTGTTCTGTGAAGAATAAATAAAACGGGCAAAAAAAGATTGTTCTTGACTCTGGAAATAGTCCTCGGTGGCCTCTTTCAAATGATATTCCATAGCAAAACGACGCCTTCAAAAATTAGTTTTTAGATTTCTGAACGGATAGAAGACAAACAGGGACTATAATCTGGATGATCTAGCAGCTGGACTCTAGCTTAATAAATCCACATTCTTGTAGAATTTTGGTGGCTTTAAGCACGGTTGCGTTGTCAGAAAGAATGCATGGCCTTGCGGTAAATTAGGACGCTCTTCGACAACAACCATTTTCAGGTGTTTAAGGGAACAATCCTCTGCAATTATTCTAGATCCTTGAGATATATATTCAACCACAGAAATGCCTTGCAGATTCCAAAAATTGTTATCATAATTTTCCAGGAGAAGATTTTTATATATACAGAGGTTATGGAACCAGGTGGGTAATAAGAGTTTACATTACGAATGCACAAACTTTCTTTAATAAATTTTGCTGTTTGCCATCACCATAAATAAAAAAATACATTTTACTACGTAACATATCATCTATTTATTTTTAAATATTTAGCACACAGCTTTAAATTAATTATTAAGTAATATTAAATTTCCCAATGTGTTGATGGACATGCTTACAAGATTAACTGTCCGTTAGCATAGTAGCAGAATGGTAAGAACCCGCGTTGTGACAGCAAAGTAGATCGTTCAAATTTCGATTTGTAGCCAGCCAAAGTTTGTGCATTCCAGGTTGTATAATAATTATAGAATAAATAAATAATACGTTACAAAGACTAAAGATAAAGGAAACAACGCAACTTTAAAACAACAACCAAATAATCACAATGTTTTAAGTTGTGTAGTATATGTAACTTTCTATTCTCTATAATTGTTTTAAGGCATTTATTACTATGGTTTCAAGAATTATTTTTTGTGTAAACTGTATATTATTTATTGTACAAAGTAAATTTATGTGGCAAACCCTTTAATAGGTTATTACAAAATTAATAATAAATAATTTACTAAACCCTATATTTAACTGACGGGTACGAAATTGAAAGCCCTTTGCAAATAATTAAATTTCTTTTTCTCTGCCTCTTTCGCTGTCCATTTCCCTTACCTAATTCCAGTTTCTTTCCCTTTCCTTTTCCCTTTCCAGATCCCCTTCCCTTACCATTTTCCTTTCCTTTTCTTTTTCCTTTTCCTTTTCCTTTTCCTTTTCCTTTTCCTTTTCCTTTTTCTTTTCCTTTTCCTTTTCCTTTTCCTTTTCCTTTTCCTTTTCCTTTTCCTTTTCCTTTTCCTTTTCCTTTTC
>JABXWE010064107.1:0-14540 GCA_014611495.1 Limonius californicus
GAAAAACTTTCTTAGTTCCATTTCTATAGTGACAATAATAATTTTTCATATACTAATTGTTTTCAGACGACGCTACCTTAAATTCTCTTTTCATTAATGTATATCAAGCCAGGATTTGCATTCCAATAAGACAAGAAAGGTTAAATAATAAAATCACAAGAGTTAGCCATGATCATCTTTTATTTCAAAGTAAACAATTGTCAAACTACATTATTTAATGCAGTGTTTGACAATTTATGAGTAATAAGTTGTTTTTTGTCATTGTTCTTATATTTTAAAGCACATTTGAGTTGATTTAAAGTTTCTGGTGTTTGTTTTCGTATTATTGTTGTACTTGTATTCGTCGTTTTTCTAGTTGCTAAAATTGAAATTTATGCGAATAGTGAACAGTTGGATATACTGTATTGTTTTCGTCTGATTTGTTAATGTTTGATTTTTTTATACGAGGAATGATGAAAGATATAGTATATGATACGCCTTTTCATAATCTTCAACAACTGATAAAAGAGATAACTGCAGTTTATGGATCGATTACACCAGAAATGTTTCAGAATGCTAGAATAAATTTAATTATGAGGGTCCGTAAATGTTTGGAATGTATTGGTGATTACTTTTAATACCTGTTAAACTAGAAAGCTTTTAGTAAAAACTGTTACTCTTTTATTATTCATGATCCTACTAAAAGATAATCAGGGCTAACGCTTGCGATTTTGTTATTTGAATTTTCTAGTCTAATTGAAATGCGACTCCCACTTGTTACACATTAATGAAAAGAGAATTTAAAGGCAGAGTCGTCTGAGAATAAAATATACAGGCTGTGCTATTTGAAAAACCACAGTTGGACATTCTTTCCAAGAACTAGTAGGCCATGAAAAATTATTATTGTCGCTTCGTTATAGATTAAGTAGAACTAAGAAAGTTTTTCCTTTGACTTTTTCTTGTATCTGTAATATTACTGAAGATATAGGCTGGCTAATGAAAAACCAACCACCCTGTATATTGTTGTTTAAAAAATATTAGTTACATAATCATATCCTATTTTAGCGCCTTTGCTCTCATTCACACATTAACAGGTATTTAAAATAATTTCTTTTTTTTTTTATTGTGTTAATAGTAAATTTACAATCTACTCTACAGGGAGTATTAAGTAAATATAATGGTTTATATAGGCCTTGTTAGGAGGAACAACTCATTAGTGGCACTCCTATAGTATTCCTATTTCTAGAAAAATAATTTTAATTAAAACTTTCCATTAACACTTAACATAATAAAGATTGAAAATATTAGAATTATATTGTTAAGATTAGAAAACTCCTCGAAGTAATCAATGCGAATAACAAATTCAAGAGAAAGCCCAGAGAGCCTAGTAATAGAATACTGTAGATCCTATGCCGATATCTTTAAATGTTTAATATATGGGGGCTTCTAGTATGGCGCACATTTCTAAAGTAACCACTTCTTCATGTAATTGTGCTAATACGGGAGCGAGAATTGCTAAGCAGTAATTGTTGTTGGCTTGTTGTGTGTGACAGTGAAGAGATAGTTTTACACGTGTAGCTGTAATATAAAAAAGATTTACAACTACAATTAAATTTGTGATATATGAAATAGGAAAGCAGAAAAAGAAGCAGATGAAATGGATACTTTAATAATAGCTTCGGTATACGTAGCTACTTAAACAAACGTGGCCTGTAGCATAGTTTAGCTGTACCTAAGTTTTACCAATTAGCTACTTTTTATAGGTAATTTTGCCGGCCTGGGTGGTCTAGTGGTTAGCACATTTGCCTACTGTCCCAAGGGATGCAGGTTCAAATTGGACCGAAGTCGGTGAGATTTTTATGGCGGGGAAAAATCTGAAAGTGCGTCTTCTGTCGGTGAAGAAATAAAGCCGTTGGTCTCGTGCCACTGCCATGTGTAATACATTAAAAATAACAAGGGTTGGAACTACCTCAGATAGTCAAAATTCACACTAAGGGTGTACAATGGGCCAAATGTGGCCTAAGTGCATAGAGATGCTTGGAAAACTGCATCCTAGATCTCGCTCAATCAAATACAATGCAATATGAAGATACTTTTCTAATGCCGAAAAACCCTGAAATTTTAGCACCACTGATAAATTGATGCCAACATTTTCATATAAAACATTAGGAAAGCTACACCTAGTGGAAAGAAAAAATAATAGAAAAAAAATCATTATATTAAAAAGGATCTGAAGTTGCAATTTAAAACAACTCTTCATTTTCAGAAATAATAAACTATGTATGTATATATATAAAATATGAGACAAATCTTTCACATGCGATTTCAAAATAGTAAGTAATTTTAATACTTATTAGCTTAGCCTTAAAAAATAGAATGGCTTACCATTCAACGACGAAATGACTTTTTACTAACATGTAGTAGCAGTTTATTTTAGTTCTTCAAACCCTGAACATATTAATTTTAGTGACATTCCAAATCAAAGCTGTACTTATTTTATCCTTGGTTGCTTCTGCTTCTACTTTCCGAAAGTTTTATTTTTTGTAGCTTCTGCTCGCTACAGATTGGTTATACAACTGAAATCATATTTGTGAAATAAATCGCTCGCAGAAAGAATAGCTTAATATTTTCATTTGTTCCTTTACGTTCGATAAAACAATAAGTTTCTGCAAGATCCCAAAACGTTTCCTCAGTATTTACACTTCAGTACTTTTGTTACATTGTATTTATTGAATTTGAAACATAAAGTATCGCGATACCAAGAAGTAACTACACAATGAGATTTACTGTAGGAAATAACTTGTTCTCGTCGTTATTTAAAATTTCCAGAAAGAATATGTTTCCAGCTCTTGGAGGATTGTTTCTGAAAGTTGAATAAAACTCAATTTAATGCTTATCGGTATCGGAATAGTAGCACAGCCGAGTCATAGTAGTGCTGCAATAGTGTTTCGAGATCAATGAATCTGTCAGCTGCAAAAGATTGCTCGGAAAGCAGGAAGAGGCTGCCATGGTGAGATAAGGCCCAGGATCGAGTCGCGTTGGTAATAACGTGACTGTTAGAATCGTCCTGACTTTTGCTATCAGTTCGGGCGATTGAGTATTGTTGATTCGCCCTCCTTCCTTCCAGCAGGGGCGGGTGGCGCCAGAACTCTCGAAAGATAATCGAGACACTTTAATTAAATCATTGACAGGCCGAGTCAAGATGCCGGAGAGTTAACGTCACTTTTAGTTTAGTCCCGGTACTTCCATTCACTCATGTAATTTATAGGAATATGGGGGGCTATAGTGATTTACAGTTATACGCAAAGCTAGGATTTCGTCTGACAGAGTGTGTGGAGTTGCGAAGAAAGCTCCCTCAGGACGAGAGAAGTCATTTCCGTAATAGCGCCATTCAGCTACGCAGGACGCGTAACTTTGAAATCCTGGTTTATCAGTACCCGTTCAACTTCTTCCTTTCGCGCCTCTCGCAACCTTATATGAATAGGTAAAGTTTAAGCACGCATTAGGATAACGTTTCAGGTGTGTTTATCCTTTTTATCCTTGACCTGAATTCTCGGAAATCTCTCGGGTAAACCCTCTGTTTTTACAAGCAAAGAGTATATAATATCGGATATATTATAATGGAAAGAACACCAAGGCGTGGAATACGTGTCGAGGGGCTGTAATCCCGCTAGGATAACACACCCCTTACATGCCTTTATTGCTGCATAAATTTGATGCTAGATGTATTATGAGTAATATGCAAATGACAATGGAATGAGCTAGAATTCGTGAAAGAGATAAATTAAAAATAGTGTCGGGAAAACCACTATTATTAACAAGAGAAGGATAACATATTTAGGTCAGAAGTTCAAGTATCAATTCTTCGATACAATTTCGTATTGACAGAAGTACGTGAAACTTCAAGGTGGGCATGTTGAGGTAAACTTGTTTTCCCACACATTGGGTAAAACTGCTTAAATATAACTGTTGAACTCCTCAGCGCTGTATTATGATGCAGCTGCAACTAAAAAGGTGCAGTAACGTTTGCGGAAAGCATTCACATTACTAGTTATGCTTAAGTCAACAACTACTTTTTTAACATTATTAGTAGAAGACATTTTTAAGTTACTTTTTGTTTATTTTATTTACTGTTACAGAAAGCAGTCTTAAAGCCTGCTATACTGTTGCTGTTATATTACGTAAAATTTTAATGCGGCAGCGTGAAAGCAAAACTGTACTTGTTTGAATATCAGTATTGATGTTTAATAATTCTATTAAGTTCAGTTCGTTCATTTTCAAGAAAAATTATTGATATTTTCAATATTTCAGTTATTCTCGACATATTTATGAAAATATACAGTATATTCCAAATTTTAATGTTGCCGTTGGAATTTGAAAAGGGTAAGAGATACAACTACAATGGTTAAATAAGCGATAGATACGATAAATAATCCTAAGTAAAGGAATAAAATGTACTTAATAAGAATCAGATTACTGATGAAAACCAATAGGTGCTATAATATATCGCTAACACTTACTGTATTATGGGATAATAGAACTTATAAATTCGACTAAATATGACTACTAGCGATTATAACTATTTTAAGAATAAATACGTTTGATAGGATTCGACTATATTTGTAAACTTTATAAACAAGGTGAAGAAGACTTCTTCTTCTTAGAGTGCTTTATCTCTTACGAGATGTAGAGATCTTCTCTCCTGTGCCTGTGTTACGCGTTTAAAGTGCCACAGACATAGAGGATCTACAGCTTAACGTGGGCTCCGAACCACGGGAAGTGGAAGTCTACTCCAGAGAAGATGTACTGGGCAGAATACTTCGCTCAAATCTGAAGCCCTGAAATCGTTTGTGTTCAGAGTGCCTTTTTTCATAAACTTACATAAAATCAGGGTTATTGTGATAAATAAACCATTAACGTGCACAATTATTAGTAATAGTAGCCGTAATAGTACTGACCATAGTAAATTCTAAAACAGTTTTTCTTCCCAAATAATAACTATAAAGCATGTCTTTAACTTGTAACCGAAGTTTACGCTGTAAAATCAGAAATATTTCTGTAGACAGGCGAGTTTGAGGTCGAAATGATTATCAAAATATGAGAAATTCTACTTTAGATAATTGTTACAGAAAAATTGCTTTACTGTCATTGTATTCTACGTTCACTGTATTTTAGCTATTTATGGAAATAAATAAGTTTAGGCGTTTTTCACAATCACAAATTTCTTGCAGCATTTGTTTCTTTGGAAATGACATAAACAACTATTTCAAAAAAATACCTTACATATTTTTTTATATTACGCCTACAATTTTATGACTGGAGAAATGTCTAAAAAGAAAGATGTATTTTCTGTAATTCCGCTGTAACTATTCAATAATTTTCTATCTTGTTATACCAGTTACAATAGATGTGCCAGAATCACAAGTATTTACTTATGAAATTTTATTGTAGATACAGGGTGATTCTAAACATGTACGACAATTGGTTAATTATTTAACCCCTAAATCATTCATTCATTGACAGCCTTTTGTCCCACTGCTGGGCACCGGCTTCTTCTCTGCCACGTGTTTCTCCTCGGCGCTAAAGTTAGAAACACGGGAGACCTACAGGTGAACGTCGAATCCGAACTACAGAAATTCCAGAGAAGTTTTTAGCATTAAGATCCCACGGTTGCAAGCAGGATTGGGATGCGGTGGGTTGCAGAGAAACTTTTTATAAATCCGCATAGTAATGCTTAGCTTTCGAAGTTCGAACTCAAGCCAGAATGGACACTTTACTCAGGAAGCGAGCGCTCTACCAACTGAGCTAGCAGTACACCACCCCTAAATAAAATCATTTAAAATTCGGTAGCGTTACGGAGAAATGGGCCTTTTTTTCATACGTACACTAAAATGTAAATAACGTTTTTGTTTCTTGACCTGTTTTGATAAACTCTATTGTTTTGAAAAGCCAACAGTGTAAGTTTCAAGAACAATGTACAGCCGTATGTAAAATGTGGATAACATCTGACCCGTAAGTGAAAAATTTTATTTAAGAATTCGTAAATTATGGTATATCTTGAAAATTTTTTGCAGTTTCTGAACTAGTATTGCGGTTTCTAAAAAAAAAGGTTTCTACAATTTTTTTTAAGTGAATACCTAAAGAGTTATTTTACAGAGTTTCTAATAGAAATGTCAATTTAAATACGAGTACATACAGGGAATTTTTCAGCAACAACATCCCGATAGGCAAAATTCATAGTTAGGGTGTACAATGGATTAAATATGGCCCGAGTACAAATAGATACCGCAACTCTTTTTAGGTTTTAAGGCAACAGATCATGTCATCCGTAATATAATAGGCACACGTGAGCCCCAAGAACAAATGGACACAAGCAAAACTCTTTTTAGCCGGACCGGGAAAATTCAAAGCGGTCTGGCTGAAAGCCTACGGATTCTTAATCTATTGATAGGAATCCTCACCGGCTATTGTAAGCCCAGACGATACCTAAGTCTTCTAGGTGTGAAGGACGAATCACTATCATAGGCTTGCAGAGGGCTAGAGGAAACCACCTTCCACTTCCTAGGAGAATGGAGCCGCGTATACAATTGAGACGTATAGTTTTCGGTACAGTAACGCTTCGTAGTGCAGAGTTGAGCTCCCTCGCATGGACAGACATCCTGGCATTCATTAGAATGTCAGGAAGGTCTGCTTATATAGATAAAATTCTTGGTTAGAGTATACGATGGGCCAAATATGGCTCGAGTGCATATAGATACTTGAAAAATCACCTCCTAAATCTCGCCCATTCAAAACCAAAGACTCACTAGATATTACGTAATTTAAAGTTTTGGATTTTAAATTACAGAATCTTAACTTCAACCTCCTGCTCTTAGCAGGAATTGTTTTTCAGATGTTTGTTAAAAAATAATTCGATTTGTATTACGGCTCTCCCTCTGTGCTATTGCAATAGTTTTTCTTATTTTTTTTAGATACTGGTGTTTGCTTGTGTATAAATACTAATAAACACTTGAGCAGATATCTTTGGAAAACTACCTTCTTGAGGTACCTGGTGATCTAAAACTGAAAATAAAGCAATAATTAAATTATTGGATGTTTCCTAAAATTAGCTGGCTTAAAGTGCACTTTCAGAACTTTTTCGACGGCGAATCGTGCTGCGGTTAAATGTGTCGCAGAGAATCATGCTGTCGGGCAACCATTTGGCGCACAACTTTTAATTCTTTTTGTGAACACACTACGGTCGTGTAATTTACCAACAAGAAAGTGTTATATTTTACTACATTAGGTCGATATTTGCTGTAAGAAATCAAGAGCAGATGATAAGAAAAATGGTCCTATTCTACCAACAATAAATTAAAAGATGTTAAGCCAGATATCATAACAAAAAAAGAAGCCTTGATAATTATCAGACTACATATTATTGAAAAGACGCCACCAGAAATATGTGACATTTACAAAGTAATGAATTCTGCGAAGCACATTGTAACTGAATGCCACATTCATAGGAGATTCCAAAGTGCACTAGGAATAGCTGGCACAGTATCAGAAGCTCGCGGTTAAAATCAATACACTAATATATTGAGGTATCTAAAGGATACTAGAAATTGTAATAAAATATAAATTTATAAACTACCGTGTGATACATTAACTCCCTACCAACTTATGATGTAATTAGCCTTCAGCTGTTGCTAATAATCGCCCTGTCGACGTTCTTTTACAATAAAGAAAAATAATAACCAAATTACTACCTCGTGAAACATCTGCACATATGCCGGATTATTCTTAGTTTGTATCGTGCAGACAAACCCATTTAAATATTCCTTGCAAGATTTACAGGGAAGACACGCGGAGATTACAAAAAGCTAATTTTTAAGCAATAAGTCATGATCGACTCGATCAAATGCTTTCAAAAAATCTGTGTGAATTTAAAGAAGAATGCTGCCAGTCTGTTTGAATTCATTAAAGCCTTAGTTTTTTAATGGCTTAAATTTTTCTCTGTCTCGCTGCACGTACCTCGTTAGTTTACACTTTGCAGTTTACACTCATCCTCTTAAAACGTCTCAAATCCTGTAGGAACACTATAACGAAAACTTTACCTTGGAAGATAAGCTAGTTACATACTTCACGTTAAAGTTTATGTAACGTGACAGAAAATAACTATAGTGTCGCGTGCAGCTACCAACTATCAGAGAAAACAGTATTTGATATTCGCCGCATGATTCCGCGATTTTAACCATAAAACAATTTATTAGCTTTTTAAAACTTATTTAGGCAAATTTACAAATTTATTATTAAATAAAAACCTTTAAAATAGTATAGCCGTATTCGAATGGAAATCTGATATTCATCTGAAAATTGTATGCAATTTAATAATTAAAGAACACATTCCTGTTTAGTATTTATGATCAAATTAGCCGAATTACTTTCTCAAATTATCACAGTTTGATGAGAAAACTCAGTGTCTGGATGCCTTACGTTAAAATTTTTAGAATATCTTAATTCTAATGGCTCAAAAATTTGTGTCTAACTTAATTATAGTACGGTTGTTTGTTTTGGTTGAAATTTAATTTATTTGAAGTATGCGAAAATTTTACAGATCTTACTGTAGAGAATGGGAATAATTTGGTTTATACAATAAACTTTATAATAATGCGCTGCCGAAGAGAATAAAACAGGGCACAAAAAATACTGAATTTATTTTTCAGGTGTAAGATTCAAAATATACATTTCTGCTGGTTCTATTTATTGAATTTTGTACAATTAAAGTCGGTCTTAATTAATGCAGTTCGTAATGCTTCGACGACATTTACTTTTACAGAAGTACAATGAAAATTGAAATGTAAGTATTCATTCTTTTTATTATGGCAAGAACAGAAGCCGAAAGAACGAGGAAGAGATTAAGGAAAAATTAAACCAGATTCAAATTACGTACTTCATTTTATGCCAGAGGCGTTTCCCACAAGAAACCTTAATTAACAGTTGAAAGACAAGACGGAAAGCAACAAAAAGCCTAAGAAACCAAGCTGGCGGTCGTGAAAATGCCTTTTCCACTTCCACTCACTACTTAGAACGAACTCGACCACAATTATTTAAGGAACTAACTAAGCAGGACAAAAAGGTTGCCCGTTATCTACTTAGTCTACGGACGGTTAAGATGCTTTTTGCGTAAATTGGAATGTATGCTAGGGAGTGTCGTCTAGTTGTTCTGTTTAGCGGTGACATCCCGGAACAGCTGGAAAACTCCGGAGGCGAGGCTTGGATGGCTGTAGCAAGCAATGGAAAAAGCCTACAAATGTCGGCCGAGATAATCCCTGTTGCAAGTGTGTGCAGCGAATGAGTAGCAGGAAACGGACCCAGGATAAAATAACAACGAGGAAAGCCATAGCATTAAGTTAAATGCTCGTATTACTGCTTGGGTACATTTACTGTCCACACAAAAAAGAGATTTTATTCTGCGGTTCACTACCGGAGCGTAGTTTCCACAGAGATTCGGCTCATTTATTACGATTTGCCCGGGAAACTGCCTGATACGGATTTTTACATTAATTTTTTTCTTTGAATCGTACTAATCTGCACAATCAGCACTTTAGTTACCTTGGAAGATAACCGCATATAGATTTTACATTGTATGTTAACTGTTTATTTGAGCATAATCTAGTAGTGGCATTCGCAGATATTATTTTATAAGTGTAGATAGATAAAACTTGCAACTAATTGGATTAGAAATTATTATTCCTTATGCTTTATGGGGCTATTAGAGTGACCCATAATAATCTAAAATTAGCAATTTCTATTGTCACCCCAGCTATGTTAATAGGCAACCGTTTTGCTTGCGATTTTTTTAGGTAATAGACAACACACCAAGATTGATCTAAGGCGAAAAAATTGTCGAAAAGTCATTGAAGCTGATGTTCAAAATTGCGGAAGTAGTGCAAAAATATGGTAAAAGCAACCTACGTTTTTGATACACGCGGAATTAATTTAATGACCGTTTTTAGCTTATTACAGAAGGCGGCCGTGGGCTAAAGGTTAGCGCGTTAGACTTCTACGCTGAAGGTTCTCGGTTCAATTCCCAGTACTGGAACATATGATTTTTAACAGCCGTTCTCCCTCGAGAAAGGCAATGGCAAACCAGCGAGGTATTCTGCCTAGTATATCTTCTCGGGAATAGAAGTGGTTACACATCCCGTGGTTCAGAGCGTATGTTATGCTGTAGGTCCTTTATGTCTGTGCCACTCTAAAACGCGCAGTAGAGGCATAGGAGAGAAGATCACTACGTCTCGTAAGCACTCTAAAAAGAAGAAGGTTACAAACTACAATACTTTAAGAATGTAATGCACATAACCCCAGTGTTAGGATTTATCTAATATTCTTACAAACAGAACCATTACCATTACTCTGCTGCCAATGTATTTTGTCATATATTATGCACATTGTCTTTTACATTGCCCTAAATCCCGAAACAGACAGATAAATATGCTTTGTCGATGTAAAAAGTTATATTTAATTTTTGATCGACAGGTCGCTTTAGAATCCCCTTAAATCAAATACCTATTAAAAAATGCGCTTCATAGTTAAGTTACAAAACGAATACGTTTAGAGGGCAAACATTTATCTCTATGATTCTAGGTATTTTCGGGGTTTAAGGAACTTTCATTCGCTTCTCTTACAGAAGTCTTTAACCGACCTGAGCATTGGTGAAACTAAAATGAATCAATTTGGTGAATATGCATGGACACGTAAAAGCATTATTTCTAATCGATTATCTAATATGTCAGCCTATCCACAGTAACCCAAATATTTTACAGGTATTGTAGATGTTGCACGTGTTTTACATGTAAAAATATTAAACTTCGCCCAATTAATATTGTTTAAAAAATTGAAAAAAGAATGGTTGTAATTATAAATCTGAAAATTAAAGAAGATATGGAAATCTAAAAAATATTTCAGAACCCTTAATAATTTCGTTTTTTTTTAAATTTAAGCAGTGGTCGGAAGTGTCGCGATACTGGTATCGCGATACTTTTTGAGTATCGATACATTTCGAAAAAAGTATCGAGTATCGGTATTGCGGTAACTTTTTTAATTATCGAGAATTGCGGATTTGCGATACTTTGGTAATACAATACAAAAACGCTGTTATGAAAAATTTGTTTAACTTTGTACTTTGGCCCACCTCATAGTACAAAATTTTATATTTAATTCTCCAACGAAAAAGTATTGCTAGAGGTATAGCCATACTTTTTCAAGTATCATCTATCGGTATCGCGATATTTTCTAAAAAAGGTATCGAGTGTAGGTATCACAATACTTTTTTTGATAAAGTATCGGTATCGTTATCACAATACTTAAAAAAGTATCATTTCGATTACTGAATTTCAGCGCGTATCGATTTAAATTTTATTTGCAGAATTTGTTTACCAGTAATACCCTGGCTTTATTTAAACAACATATTTAAACATAAATACTGATTCAGATAATACAACCAGTATAAGATTTTTAATGCAACTCGTACCAACTTCATAGGCAATACGTTGACTGGAATAATTTTATAAGCTTTAAGACTGCAATGTAATGAAGTATTTTTGGGTCAATACTTATTTGATTTATTTTTATGCTCTCATAATTTACATGCATTGTACGAGTGTGATAACGCATGAGTAAGAAGAATCAGCCGCTAATATTAGATTCTCGAAACATTCTTAACCTGGCATAATTTTGTTGTTGAACAGCAACATCTGCAGAACCTATAAGGTTTTCAAATAAATATTATTATTTATAGAATTTATTAGTAGTTTTATTCTAAGATTATTGAAATTATTGGAACTTGTAGTACTTGACTCTGAGTTTAATATAATACTAAGCACATGCATAGAAAATTTGTAAAAACGAATCTATAATTTTGCGTTAATTAGCAAATGTCTATTTGCATTTATCTAAATAATTTCAATGATCTCTTAATGCTAATAGGATAAACTAACACACAACATGTAACACACAAATATGGCTACATGCGCGAGGAGTTGTTATCATTCACTTCTTACTTCACTGCCATAAAACTAAACTGTTTGAGGTGTTTGCCAATCTAAGCGTTTCAACCAACTCTTATGAGTCTGCAACATACTACTGTGAATCGAAAATTATCATGCACTGTGAAAAAAATCGACCTAATAAGAATCACTTTTCAATAATTAACCAATTTTAAAATCGTAACTTAATCCGATTTTTTTAATTTAGAATCTTGTTTCACTTCTAGAATCAAGAACCGCCATTTCCTCCGCATTTTTTCATGATTAATGTTTTATGATTTGCCCCAACTACTATTTACTACCAGTTGATTTTGCATTCTTTTTAATATTAAGCATTTATTAATTTATCTTTATGAATCAGTTATGATGTCAAACTGGCACTATGTGTAATTTACAGAAATTTGAAGTCACTCCGAATTCTGTATAAAATCTGCCATTCTGATGTCTAATAGAATTTTTTCAAAGAGTATTTCAAACACCATTCATAAGGACCAAGCACTTGTTTATAATCTTTCAAAAATTTATATTTCATTTAAAATACCATCTTAGTAAATTTGAAATAGTGTTGATCTAGGTACAACCGGTGCAGGAGATCATAAGATAATTGCTGTAACAAGGTAATTGTGGAAAATTATGGAAATATTATTTGCAATTTACATATTTTTATCTTTTCAAGCTTCTAGAATCGAAATCTAGTTTTCGAAAGATTAAATTGAAGGCGATGATTTTTAATAATTAATAATAAAGAACGATTTTGGTTTTGGATTAGTAGCATTGCAAATCTGTGATTCTGAATTCGCAGTGCGATTCCCATTTTATCGATTTAAGTCCATTCCAGAAAGCGATTTTGGATTATCGAACAGATAAAAAAATAAAAATGGTTTAGGTACATTGACGATATGATTTTTAAAAACTTTTGTTATGTTTGAAAGAAAAGCTATTGGTAGGTACTTTAAAATTAGAATGTCGAGGATTCACAAATATAAAAAAATACCACTTTTAAGCATTTGCATATTGAATTTTTAAGCAACGCTTTCCATTCTCAAACGAGCCAAAAATAGTTTACACTTCGAAACGCGGCCGAAGAAATCCTACAAGGGTCGATAGAAAAGCGTCATAGAGGAAATGTCGCACAAGTTTGCAATTTTAAAACCTTAAACTCTATTGTTCAGTCAAACAAAGGGAGCTTTCATAATATTTGAAAAGGTATCTTAGTTTCAGTCCCTGTATCGAATTTCATGCACGAATGTAGCGCGCTTTGAAAAGTCAATCTTTTTGAAAACACATGGATGCGATTTCGCCGGGCATTGTCGGAGTGATTTCTCAAACATCCCCGGGGGAGCACGCCGCCCCCTCCGCAACGGATCACTGCACTTTCATCTCTGCCGGACAAAAACAATAATTTCCGGCTAGTGGCTCTACGCGAGCTCGCCCTAAAACAAGAGAAAAAATTACGCGTCCTCTGTAAGTATTAAATCTGGTTTGAAATATGAATTCAATTATTCGAGTTAAATTGAATTGAAAAACTTTTTAATTATCCAGGAGGATCTATATTATTTTTCCTCTCGGGCAAAAAGGATACAACAGTAAAAAGGCCAAGCTTATGAGTCAGCGAACAAAGACAGTGATAAATGCTTTCGAAGATATGGACTGGTCGTGATAAACGACCCGCTGATTGATTAAAACTCTGGATGCAAATTACAATGTTCTAGATTAAATTTATTCAGATCGCGCTAAAATATAAGCTCGTCCCAAGAATGAAATAGATATTGCAAGCAATCCTCGTTAAGTAAACTCGGATATTCGCTCAAACTTCCATAAAATCTTGAAATATAGATTGAACGTTAACAAAATATTTATTATCTTTGATTAGTTTCTATTGTTCGTCATAAATAAATAAATTCCATTCTTTGTTGCAAGAACGCGAATTCTAATATTATTTCGCAAGGTTATTTTTTGCTGCTTGAAGGCTTGAAGAATCCTCGTGTACATCAAAGAGAATGTCGAATTGGGATGGTCCTTAGGACAGTTTTAAGGACATACGTAAAAGCACACACCTTTTGGAAGGTGGGTCAAGTGGATAAAATAAATGTGAAAAAATTCGTTCGCTCTCAAAATTCTAGTACGAGTATATTATTTTCTTTACTGACAAATTTAGAACTGTATCGAAGGATGTTGCGTTAAAGCAAAAGTCAGAAGTCACAATTGGTGTAAAAGTAATGAATTTGCCAATTTATTCTTATTCTTAGCAAAATAATCTCGTCCAATTTCACACCAGGGAACGTCAGTATAAAATTATATAAACACAATTGCATTTACCAAAAATTACTACAACTGCATATTCTTTTTAATTTTCAGATCAAAGAAACAACAAAATAGTTATAATTTAATTACTAGCAGAAATGTGTACTATCGGTACTGTATCTAACATTATTATATTCCATAAATTAATTTATTCTGTATCTTTATTTTTGTATTAATTACATTAGCAATATAATTTTAGAAAAAAAAAATTTAAATATGGTGTTTGAT
>JABXWE010064108.1:0-12917 GCA_014611495.1 Limonius californicus
TATATATATATATATATATATATGTGTATATGTGTACATATATATTGCTATGATAATTAATAAAAATAAATAATTATAAATTATTTATAATACGATTACAAATTTTCAATATTTTCTCTCAAAATTAAATTTAACATAAATACGCATATAAAATTTTCACGAGACATCTCAGGGTTCATATGATATTAAAAACGTGGCTTCCCCAATATGATAGTTACATACAAATATAAATTAAATTTAAAAAAATACTTGCAATAATTATCTCTGATCCACCACGGTTTTGAAATGAACTATACCACAAAGTAGTTCCAATATATTCTAAACATCTGTAAAAATTTGACCTCGATGCAGAAATCTGAATTCATTATGCGTCACTTATCGGTTGTATGCAGTTGTCTGTAAAGATGCAGGATCACTGGCTCCAAAATTATGTTGAAATTGAAGTTATAATACTTCATAAGTATCATGAAACTTGTAATGTAGAACAGGAAGATTTAAATTATCTTAATTTCTTAATTAAGAAAAAATACTTTAAACTTTAATTAAATAATTCACTTTGCAGGAAAATCGAAGATAAATTAAACACAAACTCCAACTTACAAAACACTAGGTAAGATTTATTGTAATCAAGAAAACAACATAACTCAAATTTAATTCGAACAAAAATAACTTTTGTTTACTAAAATAAAATTCTAACACTTAACCTCGCATATTACATGATAAACCAAAAACGACTCCGCCCAATAATATTCAACTTTCGACCAAATTGGGCTTAATTTCATACTCAGAGCAACACTAGAATACGTCTGCCCCTTATGAGAGCTTAAACAAAACTAAATTTCAATAAAATCCGAAAATCCTATCTCAAATTTTAGAATGCACCAGTAGAAAACTTGTATTTAATCTCCCCTTCCCAAACCTCTTATCAATTAAATTAAAAACGACTCTTACAGCCTAAATATACAAATATTTCTAAAAACTAACTTACTAACATAAACACAATCTATGGAAAATTAGCAATCCAATGGTATCACATTTATGAAGATTTGTAACAAAAACTAAACATGTGCTTTCAAATTCAAATTTTCACAAAAATTTACAATTGAGCTTTTAAACCACTAAAAACTATTAACTAATCCTTCATTAAACTCAAATATAAACATTAACATCATCAAAATCAGTTAATAACATAAAAATAAATAATAAATAAAATCTAACCTCCAAATATTTATACAAGTTCAAAAATTCTTATTTTAAACAGTTGTATACCTAAATAAACGTATACAAAACCCTTCCTCTAATAAAACATGAACTGTTAACTATAATAATAAATCTTCAATTCTTAAATTAACCTTGACATAAGAAATTTTATAATGTTTATATGACAATATTAAAAATATTAACTTTAAAAGGCTCCAACATTACTTTGGACAGCTTAATTCATCATCAAGATGGAAAACAGAAGTCCCCACAACTATTCACTCACGAACTTTCACTGAAACACCATTCCAATGCAACATAGTACAAATCGTAGACCACTACGAAAGCTCGGAATATACCTTTTTATGTTATAAAGTTTACATTTATGAAATAGAATAAGAATAACCTCTTACATAACATGATTTAGATTACAAATAAGCCAATTAATCTTAATTTTAGTCATAATCTGGATTATTAACAGCAAAAACATTATCCTTTCAACATGATCGAAGCATTACGTAGTCAAAATAAAACATATAGGGTAAATAACACAGCAATATATATATACATAAATGCAGACGTTACCTTAAAAATTTGGGAGAAAACCAAATCATTCGGTAGTTTAGATAAATAAAGTATAAATAATCGGTAAATCTACTGGAAATTTGATAGAACTGGCAACACTGTCCTCATGTAAAGTATGCAGCAAATACAACAAATTGGGATTTATTTAATTCTATCAGTCTATCTATTAGATCTCATTAGACTTGCCTTACTTAGTTAAAGTGATGTATTCCTGTGAGTTTGTGGCCGGAATTTCTAATGAAATGTTGATTAAGAGCATTAAAAGTTAATTCTTAGTTCTTCGCGTATATTTAGCAAACCCATATACACTTTTTCAGAAAATTGTAATTACGTTCGATGGAAATGTAATGTCCGCATTTCACTGCGCATTAAATCGAATAACTAAGACATATTGGGGATTAAATTTAGGCGACTGATTGCAGGAGGCACGGACGGAATGAAAATTATGGTGAAATTTACATAACTTACACGTTTTGATAAAGTAATACGTGAAAATGTTTACCGTAATTTTCGTATATGCCTACGTTTTGATGTCGATAGCAGAATAGTATTAATAGGAAAAGTTAAAAGCATGGAAATAGATAATTTCTAATACAAATTTGGTTGTTAAATTAGAAAACCAAATCTGAACCGTGCTTGCAGGAAGCAAAAATATTAAAAATATAAACTTCAAGACAAATAAAATCTTCTGGATTCTAAAGATGTAAATGAGATATTTTAAAATACAAACACATTTTACTTGTGCATTCAGTTCGACATGTTATAAAACCTTAATTAATATTAAATACAAAATTACATTCAAAAACAGAGCAATCAAAAGCTGCTCATTCGAAACAAAGTTTACTGTGACAAATTTATTGAGTTGTTCCAAAATCCTTAGTCCCGTTATCTGTTTAGTTGTTCTTGGTAACACTCCCACGTTCTATTCATACACGCTAAATAGTGATGTTAGTTTTAGTTTGATTTAATTATTATTGCATTAATTAAACTTGTAAGATGATCGCGATTTAGTTAGGGAAAGTGGTTTCGGTTACTATGCAATTATGTGAAGCCACTGTAAGTTCTGATACGAAGCGTTGGTACACAAAATGAGGCCCTTTTTTTCCGAAAAGTAGTGAAACATTAATTTTCTAGTACCTTTAAAGTTTCAGAAGCAATTATAACCAACTTGTGGGTAATAGTTAATAAAATACGGTAATAATTTACGTAACTTTCAACAAACTGTATTTAATTAGCAATAAGGAACGCGTCCACCATTTTATGATTAGTTTAGTCATCGATAATTACATTAAAAATTGTACACAGGTGATTTTTTTTAAATAACAGGTTAATGTTCTGAGCCAGGGATCGGCATCCCGCGGCCCGCGGCCCGCGGGTCGCATGTGGCCTTTAGGTTCTTTCGTGCGGCGCGCGTAGTTTCCTCAAACTCTTTTGCGTGCGGTCTGCATAATGTTTCGTAGAAAAACCTTGCTGTCCCGTTTCGGCGGTGGTTTTCACCACTTATTTTTTGTTTTTATTCGTGCTTTTATTATTGTTGATGAAAGCTTAAGTTGGGAAGTCGAAGTATTGTCACCCTACCCGGGCGGTTGTATATTTTTTATACCACTTTTCCTCCTCATTTCTCCCTAAAATATTCAAAAATGTTTATTTTATTCTTCATTTTAATATTAACTCATTTAAACAAAACCTTTGAGTATCTTACCATACAATTATCAATAAGTAGGAAGCAATTATGCTAACATGAGCAAACAATTGAAAATTTTGCAGAGGTTTGCTTCGGGGGCCAATTGTCGCCTGTCACATTTCGATTGGTTTCTTCTATCGGTTTTTACTAATCGCAAAACTAATGGTATAATAGTGAATCTGTGAAGTGGCATATTAGAACCTGCAACCCCAATAGCTCGCAGGTACTCACCGGAAAGGTAGTGGCTGCCATCACGCCAGTCGGCATTCTGAATGGAAGGTACATACTTGGAGCCTCACTACCCGGCTTCAATGCCCTTCTCACAGTAGCCGATTCAAAATTTCGTGGATCGAAAAATATACCACCTTCCAGCTTAAGGGCTAAGGTAGCGTGATTGGTTTCATAGCTAAGCTTACAAAAAACCCTCTTCTTAGAAGTATCGCATGACGTCCGCCCCCAACAACCGCTACCACTTATTGGTAGTGGTTCGATTGAAAACGTTGCCGACTCGTGTTCTAGACTGATAACTTTATATCATTAATTCAAGGAAAAATAACAGTGGACCTATAATTGGCCCTTGACGAACTCCTAAACGTACTTCTCTTGCTTGGGAATTTTTTCCGGCTTTACTGGTAGTTTAATGTTGTCCAGATAAGTATTTCTCAGACAATCTTAATGTAATCCTATTAATTCCGTATTTTTTAGTTTTCTGCCAGAATCTAATTTGAAAATCTCTAATACGATCAGGAAACGTCGCTACAACCTTTTACGACATGCTCTTTCCAATTAACCAAGGGTAAAAGTAATGATGTTTCACAAGACTTACACGAAAAAAAGGTTGTACGTTAATTAGTGTTTCATTTTCTTGTAAATAGTGTAACGGTTTTTTCGTTGTATGCTGTTTGAATTGCAAACCTTCCTTTGTTCCACTTACTTTTCGTATCGAACTTCTGTCCTCTTTCAAATTTTAGAAAACATTCTTGTTTGTCTTGTTGTCTTCATTTACACGCTTTAGTAACACTTCTCTAACTGGTAAAGTACCAGAAATTAATTGAAATTATACCAGCAGTACTGAATTTATTATTCATTTTTAAACATGTAATTTTTCCAGGGCAATACTGATTGTATTGTTACCAGCACCATATATATTCCGAGGTCTCTTGTCATTTCTATGTGCATTCTTCTAATTTTAAGCTGCTAACCTTTTCTCCGGATTTAGAACGGGAAACAATTCGTATCAAACTACTCAGTCCATCCAATACCAACTGCAGGAGGAGAAGCATCATCTGACGAAACAAGTATATGTATCAGAAGTGCAAAAACGAAATATATGAAATGATGGTGCGTCCAATCTTAACATACGCAGCCGAAACCAGAGCGGAGATAGCTAAAACAAAACAAAACGAAGTAGAGATGGAAGTCCTGCGAGTTATCTCAGGGGTACCACTGGGACAGGTAAAGAAGTGACGACATTAAAAGAAATTTTGGTATTCAAGACGTGGTGAAATGGACTAAGACCAGAAGAAAGGAACAGAATGACCACATGAACAGGATGGAGGAACAACGATTTGCCCACATTTGTAAAACTGGAGGACCATTAGGAAAGAGACTACCAGGACGACAACCAAAGAGATGGGCCCAAAATTGGCAATCATCGTCCGCTGAACAACAGTAACAGGCCCAGTAACAGAATGAATCTTTTAACTAAAAATGATAGAAGAAACAGAGGGCCATTAGCTTCGCCATTAACTGATTTAAGTCTTTTACTAATTTCTTTGATAATTTTTACAAAATAGTTTAGCAGGATACGGAACTAAGTCACCGATTCGTCAAGAACAGATTGCTTAAACCAATTCAAAATCAATGATAATAGCTAGACATATTATAAATTACTAGCTTTTAGTAATAATTCCATATAGGCTGTTTATGCACTCAAATACATAGATAAGTTCGAACATCGATGAAGTATTTCTGATATAACAAACAGGTAGGTACTTTCTTTTTAATATCAATCATATATTTAATTAACCCTATTAACTGTTGCTGTAAAAGTTAAATTTGTTACTACAAACAGTTAATAAACTTTGTTGAATAAGCTCCATAATCTCAAATCATACAAACTCTTTACTAGTCATTCAGCCCATCTGTTGTGCTTTTTCACGTTTTACGTTTCCGATAACTCTGATAGCATCACACTAATTAATTGCACTTGATTTTACGGCTACACTATGACGGCAGCGTTGAGCTTTAATTTTTAGTAGCTTTTAGCTAATTTTAGTACCAGCGCGTCAGCCCAGAACGCTGCTTAAATCAATGACAACACAATTTATTGTAGTCTTTTTATAGATATAAAATGGTCAGCTGCCCACATGATCTTAGCTACAAAAATACTTCATTTTGGTAAGAAGGTCGGTGACAAAGATTGGCATTTTGTGGTCTAATTTATTTAATATCCTATGAAAATAAAATTAGTCTCCTACACGGACTGTGATAACTGCTTCTAATATGATTATACGAAAAGAGGATTAGGTAGATAAAATAGTATTTCCAGAGAAAATCGAGATAAAGTACAACACAACTTCCTGCGCGTATCGTTTCTGGGGCGTTTCTCGACTGTTATTATACAGGGTGAGCCAGAGAGACTTGATGATTTTTATATGTTTATTTCAGAGAAGCAATACCTTAACCGAAACCATTTTAATAGCCATGAAGCAGTGGTCTGTTGAAAATTCAAGAAAGCTGCATTTATGTCCTCTTCATGGTACAAAAATGACTCTTTGGTGCGGAATCTCGCCTTTTGGAGTAATTGGTCTATATTTTTTTAAGACGATGCGAATGCTGCTGTTGCTGTTACATGAAAGAGTTACGGGGATATACTACGTAATTTCCTGGAACCACAGTAATGTTGGTTGAAAATTGACATAGACACTGTGTGGTTCCAACAAGATGGGGCGATTTCCCATAGAGCAAAAAAGTCAATTTCATGGCATGGCGATGTCTTTTGGGTTGACGTTCTCCGGATTTAAGCGTGTATGATTATTGGCTATGGGATTACCTTATAAGTAATGTCTTTGTCAGATCTCAAAAGATTGGCAACTGGAAATTGTTGCAATTCCAGAACGAATGTAAAGGGAAATCTGGAAAGCAGCTGGGAAATGTGTGTGCTGAGCGAAGGAAGGCATATCATTTTGCACACATAAAAATGGTATTAAAATGTTGGTTTAGTAGTTTCAAATAAATCTCTGAATTGTTTACAGTGTAATTACGTTCACCAAATCTTCATATCTCTCTGGATCACCCTCTATTAGACAGAGAGTATTTAAGACTTCATGAAAAATTGATCTACGGAAGAAGTGAATATATTCATATAATCTATTTCATGCGGAGTACTTTGTAAAAATGATTAATTTTCTTTCTTCTTGAATTTCTGTTAATTTCGTTTTAACGTGCTCCTCCAAATTTCTAACAGTTAACTACCAAGCACGAATTGCTTTGACTAGCTACACTGTTATTGTTTTTAAAGTATGAAGAGGTTGGGATTAATGTTATATTACATAGTAAGTTATTTTACAAAGACGAATCCAGGCTCTAACCACTTTGTTTTTGTTGTCTCCCTATTAAACCACATATACATTACTAAATGGTAAATGATTGCTTTTCAGAAGCTGGTTATTTTGACACGAAAGAAATTCGATTTCTCATACTGTTTTTCGCCCAAGAAATAAAAATATTGTGAATTTCTGTACAAATGCTGAAGACATTGAAAGTAAAATATATTGATCAATAAGTTTTGCCGATGAAGTTTATGAGAAAACACTCAACCCTTCTGGAAAATGTTTGGAAAACAAATTTTCGGTGTCCTCAGCTAAAAGAAAAATTATAACATTATGACATTATTTCATGGTTGTTCTATTAAAAATTGTTCTAGTTTAAGATATTTTCTCTTCAGACACAAGGAAAGCTGTTGCTTAACCATTTCGAAAGACGTCTTAGTAAAATGAACTAAACTCTTAAAAATTAGACTCGGTGGCAATTTCTTACTGTTATTTGAAGTGATGAGTCCTAATTTTAAATATGTGGGCGTAGAATCAGAAACTATGATTAATATCTATAACAGTTTACAATGGCTTCTCTATTGCAATTTTATGATTCAACATCTAATATGTACAGAACATTGGAGAACGTGTATCCCTTCAAATATACTACACTGGTTGTTCTGTTTGGCGCATATTATGGTCTGAGGATGCACGTTTGAAAGGATAATTTAAAAACTGTATTTTATTGAGGGTACCATTAAGTATAAAACATTCTCAGGGAAAGTTTTGCAGTTTGCAAAGAGTATGTCGGTTTCCAACACCATGGTATTCCGTGTGTACATTAAAATCAATAGAAATCCGATTCGAAGAACATCACATTTCTACTTTGTAAGTATTTTAGCACCAACTAAACTTCTTTGTATGAATTAACTTTATAAACACTTTTAAAATTACTTTTCAGCAAATTATATTCTATTATAATAGTCAAGTTCTATGGCTTTTTAGTGGTTTTATTATTCGGATCTCTTCGTATAATACGTATACGTATAATATAGTACACTCGTTCGATGAAGGTCGCTCCCAATTGTTTCCATTTTTGTCTTTCTTGGGCTTTTCTTTGCCAATCTTTTCCTGTTATTCTGGAAATATCACCGGACCACTTTGTTGTAGATCTAGCTACAGCTCCACGGTCTCCAATTAATAATTTGTTTAACCCATCACTCTTCTGGACATCTTGAAATATGTCCTACCCATTGACATTGTAACTTCGCTATTCTGAAAGTAACATTAGTAACTTTTGTGTGATTCCTAATCTACGAGTTTGTTTTTCTCTCATGCAGGGTCACTCTCAACACGACTCTTTTCATAGCTCTTTGTTTTACCTCCAATTTTTCATCAGTGCTGTTGTTAGGGACCATGTTTCAGAACCGTACGTTATGACTGGTAGCACGCATTGATCATAAACTTTAATTTTGAGATATTGGGATAACTCTGCTTTGAAAAGTCTTGCAATTTCCCAAACGCAACCCAGCCTAATTTTATTTTTCCTGTAACTTCTTTGTCTTGAACTTCCTGAAAGTAATGAATTGTCCAAAATGTATGTATTCGGAGACCTCTCCAATTTCTATATTTTCCACCTTTATATTTGTTTCTGTAATGTCATTTTGGTATGGGTGTGTTTCAAAGGACATTCTACAGCCTAGCGTAATCAGAGTTTTGATTTCAGGTCAGACGTTAAAGTAGCTATTTTTCGTTGTCCATCTTTTTTGCTTAAACGTACTTCTGTTTGTACTGTGATATTTATTTAGTATTATACACAGTTATAATATATTTAAATTGTAATTTTTATTAGGGTCCTCAAAAAGAATACTTCATAGAATGAATTAAATACAGTTGCTGATAAAATACCAAAATTAGCATAAGATTTTTATCTGAGTAAGTAAAATGCGCAAACTGATTTCCGGTAGTTTGAATTTAACCATTGTTCAAGGCAAAACCAAGTTGACAAATCTGGATATTTGCGACTCTTTTAAGTGCGTGGTTCAATGCTTTTATAAGGGCAGTCCTTTAAGTATTTACAAACAACCACTAGGTGACGTTATTGAGATGTGTCGTTACTATTTTCGTAAAATTTGACATTTGTTATCGTGAAAACAGTGGCAGCTTAGAAATTGACCAAGTAGTTTGTTTACAGTGAGCGTTTAAAGAAAGCAATTTTGTGAAAAAATGGAAATTTCACGTGAAGGTTTTCGTTGGATGATTTTTTACGATTTTAGTAAAGGCCTAACTCAACAACAATGCATAGAATCGCTTCGTTCAACTTTTGGTAACGAAGCACCATCGGAGAAGACTGTTTACAATTGGTTTGCAGAATTTCGTCGTGGTCGTGCATCTGCCAGTGATGAATTTTGTGAAGGCCGACCAAAATCGGTTTTTATTCCAAAAAACATCGATGCTGCATCGGTAAGTGACTTACAGTGAGATAGAGGCATCTCTAGGCATATCTAAGACTGCAGGTACATTCGATTTTGCATGAATATGTAGCTGTGAAAAAGATATGTTCCCGATGGATTCCACATAATTTGATCGAAGCTCAATAAAAGGCTCGTGTTAATTCGTGTAAGCAAATGCTCAAAAAATTCGACCGAAGAACTTCAAAATCCGCATATAACATTGTAACAGGTGACGAAACTTGGATATATTTGTATGAACCGGAAACTAAGCAACAATCTACTGTTTGGGTATTCCAAGATTAACCGAACCCCACAAAAGTTGTTCGTCCACGAAGCACTTCCAAGAAAACGATCGCATGTTTCTTCGGTTGTACTGGACATGTCGCAACCATTCCTTTAGAGGATCGAAGAACAGTTAACGCTGAATGGTATACAACAATTTGTTTGCCATAAGTCATCGACGAAATCAGGTTAAACAACCGCAAACGTCGCATCATTCTTCATCATGACAATGCGAGCTCTCACACAGCACGTCAAACAGTTGATTATTTGAAGGAGAAAAACATCGAATTAATGTCTCATTGCCCGTATTCACCTGATTTATCGCCTAACGACTTCTTTGTGTTCCCGAATGTCAAACAAAAAATGGGTAGACTGCGATTTTCATCAGCTCAAGAAGCTGTTGAAGCATTCAAAAACCATATATTTGAGATACCAACTTCAGAGTGAAAAAAATGTTTCGAGATTTGGTTTGAATGCATGCAAAAGTGTAAATATCTTAAAGGCGAATATTTTGAAAAACAATGCAACAGTTTGTTCCAACAAATTTTTAGTTTTCCTAGTTTTCGCAAAAAACGTAAAAGGCTGCCTTCGTATGTGGAAAAAACTAGTAAAAATGGAAAACTTGTTAAATATTTAGGTGTTTCATTTAAAGGGATCCTAAAGCGTCCTGACAATTAAAAATTAAATGTAACTTTTTAGATGACTAACCATTATATTCGTTTCCTTGTCATTTCTGGCTTTTAGGGCCTTCTCCTGAACACTGGAAAGCGAGCTGAAACCAATATAAAAGACAATATGTATAATATACGACAAAATATATTGGTAACAAACTTTTGGCATTATTCTGATTGGAAAAAAATTGTATAAGTCTTGACATTGGGGTTGCATGCGTTATATTCTTAAAGGATAGTAGTTCGTAATTTTGTCTAAATTAAGTCCAGGTATGTCATAAACGTAAGGTGATTTTTCCGTATTTTTGCACCATTTTTGGCAGTTTTCTTTCACTTCCTTTTATTTAATTGATGATTCTTACCTCATTCAACTTTCGACATGATTACCACCCAAAAAAGTGAAAACTCGCTTATTGATGAAAATAGAAAATGCCAATTTTAGTTTTTCTGAGTCAGTTTATTAACCCCGCAAAGGAGCAATTTAAGATCGATTCGATTAGAATAGTAAATATTCTACAATTTTGTTAAATTAACCTAATTCGCAGCTATTCAAACAAAATTTACTACATAAAATCTCTGAATATGGATCATATGAAACCATTAAAGCAAAAAATGAGTACCGAATAATTAAAAATTGCCATTTAACGTCTGGCGTCCAATCGAAAGTCTGACTGCGCTGTTTAAAATATATTGAGACCAAAAAACTGGTGTATAATATCCTAATAAAGAAGTAACTCAGACTGTATAGGGTTTTGAGAAAAAGACATGTATTAGTATTCGTGATAATTTCGAAAATCATTGAATTAAACTTGTTAACTGGGCGAACTATTGTAGACTTCGACTTTTATAATGAAATGTTTTCTTTATAGAATAAGCCAAGTAAGCGAATTGGTAAAATATTTAAACACTTTGTAGATTCGGCATTTTTCTGTGTTATAATTAATGCCAGTTTGAAATGTTTTGTTGCCAGAAAAAATATGGAGTAATTTATTCTTTGCCAAACCTAAGAAAGTGCTTTTCCTCCACGTGTCATCAGTATCCAACTGAGGACATCGCTGATACTTAAGACACGGAAAAGTTTAGTAGATGTTCGCGTATTTGCATCAGGAACAGAATCCGATCCTGTGAGAGTCGAGGACGCATTACTGCTACGCCAAGCAAGCAAGGAAGGAAGCAAGCAAGAGCAAGCAATGACGGCAGCGGGAGCGAGGCGGGCTGACAACGGCAAGTATAGGGATGGAAGCAGGAACGGAGAATGTAAAATAGGCTGTGCTGCTGGTGGTGGACCTGTGCTGGGTCCAGCGCTGCCCCGAGGTATTGATCTACAGGCCTAGAGGAGGGTGTGTGTGCTGACACGCACTCCCCCGATTACCCCTAAGACCCCCTAGTCTTACCGCGTATGTAACACTATCTTATTGTTACATGCCGCGCATTTTAGGTGCTCCACGTTACCGTGAACTATGTCATGTAGGCCGAACTTTCGAAACGGCTAAAACAGCCACCGCACTAGGGGACATTTTCACGCAGCACTGGAAACGCGACCGTCTTCTCTTGCAAATCCAATTTTTTTAATGTATGCCAAAGCAGTGGCTCGCACTTCTCATTTTCCGTTCGCATAAGCCAAAAGGAACTTTGCGTTTGTGTAGTCGCATCACTCCCGCTGCGGAGACGTCAAGCTGTTGAAGTTACTGTGATTTTAAATCAATTCTCACGTTGCCCAAGATTTTGCCGTTTCGGAAAAATGGGTTTTAAAACTACATTGATTCATTCGCTGAAAAGATATATATATATGCTCGCATCACCTTAACTTTAAACACTGAAACGGATATATTATACATTCATACATTTATTTGTGTGCGCTTTTTCAAAAAGAAAAGTTTTCAGATACATGAGACCGAAAAGATTTCGTTGCCTTTTCTTTAAATTAATTAAGTAGATGCTGATCTTCTGACTTCATTTCATTTACGCTTATTTAGTTTATTTGAGTTAGCATTGGAAAGTTTTAAAAGTAGGTATGCAGTTTCGGTGATTCGTTTTAATTTCCTTATACATAATTCCACAAGAGGTAAAATTTGATGCTTAACAACTTTGCGAGCGAAATTTAATCACTTTCACAAGCGAAATTGTTTATAAGTAATACGTTTTAATGTTAACAAACACCTATGTTCACCTGGACAAAATTAAATCTTGCGTGATATTCATAGCGACTATTACACGAAGATAGCTTTATGCTGCGCTACTGTTTTCATAATGTTTGATTTCGGCATCCATAAGCAGCTCACAATTACATTTCTGACCACTACACACAACCAGCAACATTTAATACTTTTAAGGAAACAATTTGTTATTTGTGGCGAATTTTCTACACAAAACGTTCGTATGGGCTGGTTTACTAATCAGAACTGAAATTCAGGTGTAACTACCAATTAGAATTTCAGGATGAGAATAGAGACAGGTTTACCTTAGGTTGCAACCAAGACCAAATTAATGTTTGCGTGGTATTCAT
>JABXWE010064110.1:0-14433 GCA_014611495.1 Limonius californicus
AATAACTATAATTTAAATGTTGTCGTAACACATACCAAATACATATTGCTGTTCTTTTTACACGAGAATTCTGAACTCAAATCGTATGTATACAGAGCATATTCCACGCCATTCTTTGTTGTCCTATATTTAGGTCTTGCAGCAAATTATGAAGAATTAACGTCCATGCCGCTCATGTTTCAAATTGATATTATGGTAGTCCAGTGATTGACTGTTTGCCTCTGGTGCTAAGAGACCCAAGTTTGTATTCCACTGAGGTAAGTGTTTTTCTCGGGCGAGATAAAATCTGTAAAACACTCATTCACAATTTAAATGCCAAATAATATCCCCTACCTTATTCCACCTTCATGCTATCATTAGAAGTATCTGAATCATCGGCACCCTCCGATTCTGAATCAGATTCCCCAATTGAAATAATGAAAGGAGGAATCTTTCCAAACGATAGATTTCCCATATGTTTTGTCCAGTCTTCCGAAATAAGTTTTTCACAATGCTCACAGAAATTTTGCCACATGTCGGGGGTGCATTTTGAAAGAGACTCCCGCCATAAATTTGCAACCTTGTCTTGCGATTTTGGCTGCGAATGTATGTGCTTATTGTAATAGGTATTATAAAACCCCCACGCCATTTCAATTGGGTTGTATTGACAATAGTATGGAGACAATCGAAGAACCTCATATTTGCCTTTTTTTTTAATTTAGTGAGTTACGTATCTTCTATTTCCGTTTGCTGTAAAAGGTTTAATTAACTCCCAAAGTTTTTTCTTAGTAATTTTTCCCTGAATTTCGACATTGTGGTGGTTAACCAACTATTCCTGCAATACACCTGTTTTGCAAGAAAATGTGGGCGGCTTATCAAACTGCACTGAATGATAAGGTGTGTTGTCCATAACCACGACAAATTTTCCTTGCAACTTGACTAAAGCAGGAATCAGCTGATTAACCAACCAATTTTGAAAAATTTCCCCATTCATAGTTTTATGATAGTCCATGTTGTTGTTCTTTGAGTCTAGTAACATGTCCCACCCTTCCAAAAAGCCTAAATTACATCCCGCATTCAAAATCGTGAACCTCTTCCCCTCACTTTTAATTTTGGCTGGGTTACTTTTAAGATCGGTTTCGTGTAACCATTGACGACTCGCGGATCCATTTTGGTAGATCCACGTTTCGTCTAGGTACACGAATGTCACATTTTCACTAGAATTTTGATATTGGAGAAATTGTCTCAAAAATTTAATTTTGGATGCAACGACGTGTTTTTGTTCACATGAAATTTTGCATCCATTCACCATTTTGTGTTTGTAACTCATTGATTTAATAATTTTGAATAAAGTAGTACAGCTCCCCTTGTATTCCAAATTTTCGCGAGAGTTAGCCAAGAGTTTGTTGAGAGTAAAATGGGGAGGGATTCCATTAAAATATTTGTTTTATTTTCTATCAAAATCAAAAACAAAAACCAAAAAAATATTGTTGACTATACAGGGTGGTTTGTTTTAGCGGAAAATAGACAACTTCTTTATTTTAAATAAAACAACCTATACATTATTTACATTTTACATTTTGAAAATATGTAACAGTTAGTATCTAAAGATCAGCATACAATTTTTCAAAATTCTTTTGCAGTTTACACGAACGTATTTTCAGATAAGTGTGATACTGTTTGTAATTTAAATATCTTTTACAGGATGTTCCTAATTTACAACCTCATTCAATAAAATTCAACTTCTAATATCTCATTTTCTTTTAATGTAACACCCTGTATATTTTTGCATTTTCGTGCTTGCCGTTCAATGAGCTTTAAACGTATATGCAGTTTTATATACTTGCGTTTTTCGTTTTGAAAATATTTAGAAATTATTAAACAGCATAGAAAGTAACAGAAAAATTGGTATTCTAATAAAGTTTTTGTCTCTACCTATCCTTCAGTTGTTGAACAATGGTCATATGTACTTATAGGCGGAAGTATAAGAGTGGCAGTTTGGATTTGGCCATATTAAGATTATACCATTCTGTGATTCAACCGCTCCGCCAGGAGATTGAAATAGCGCTTCAACTGAATGCAACAGACCATCAGGGAGAAGCACCGAAGCTCTAAATCCGTAGTCTGTTGTACGTGTAACAGATATCCATGCGAGTGTAGAAAGGTATAAGGTCAGTTATCGCGTCAAGTAGGTGGATACGATTGTCATTATATTTGTATTTGATATTTTCAAAATAGTAGTAGCAAGCAAGCAGTAGATCTCCTAATATATGACTAAAATTTGTTTGGCAAAACTGAAAAATGAATGCGTGGTGATCAAGTGGAGGTCCAGTATCATTAGTGACGTGTTTATAGTACACTGTAGAAAGTATTCTCTTCGAGTTGCTCTTTGACAGAAACTGTATATAAGCCGGTAATATCGAAGTGTATATTATTGTATAGCTTAGAATAATATCTTACCAGATAAGTAAGACAGTTCCGAACATTTTTATGTAAAAACACTGGTAAGACATCCACCTAGTTAGGTGAACTGTTTAATGCTACCGTTTTCTACCGTGGAAACTTGTTAATAGTGCCCTTAATGCATTTATTAGGGTGTGTGATTGTGTTCATTTTTAGATAGAAATATTTTGAGCGTGGGCTATTATATTATTTATTTACCAATTAGCAACTCTTTTACATTCGCACTTGCGTGTAATCATTTGTAATTCTGGCACCCTCGTCAAGTCAGTTTTATGCAATTGCAGCCATTCTGAAATCCTTAAATCTATTTATACTGATCTAATGATTGTTGTTGCTGTTTTTTTGTCTATCTGGGTAATTCCAACTCTAGTGACTTTTAACGTGTTACACATCGCAGTGGCACGGGACCTACGACGTTATTTGGATTTATAGGCAAGCACGTTAACCACTAGACCACTGAAGCAGGCATATTCCAATCATAGTGTCTTAGATTTTACATTTAAAACAATAGTTTGGTGTGGTTTGGTTAGTTGGTAGAGCTCTCGCTTTCTGAGTAAAATGTCGATCTGGCTTGGGTTCGAAACCTAAGCATTACTATGCATATATAAAAATCTACAACCCATCATACGCAATTTCACAATCTGGCTTGCAACCGTGAGATTTTAATGCTAAAAACCTTCGCTGGAATTTCAACCTTCTACCATAGCGCTGAGTGGAAACTCGTGGCAGAGAAGAAGCCGATGCCCAGCATTGGGACAAAAAGGCTGTCAATGAATAAGTATTGTATGAGTATATTATATGCTTATTTTCCAGTTAAATTTTATCAGTTCTGATTTTGAGTTACTTGAGATAGAATACCCATCGAAAATTATGTATCTGCTTTTATACTAACTATAACGAAATTAGAAAATTGGTTTTAATGTTTTACCAGTTGTAACTATTGAAAACAAGAGGCGTCTATAGCGTAGAGATTAGCGCGTTAGACTTTTACGTTGAAGGTCTGGGGTTCAATTGTCAGTACTGGAATATCGGATTTTAAGGACCGCTCTCCCTCGTAAGGCAATGGCAAACCAGCAATATATTCTGCCTAGTAAATATTCTCTGAAGTAGAAGTGTATACATTTCCCGTGGCTTGGAGCCCAAATTATGATGTAGGTTCGTTACGTCTCGTAAAAGACAAAAGCACTTTACGAAACCTGTTGATATAGAAGTTATTTAAAATTTCCAGCACTAATTTGTCTAGAATTTCTGTGTACCGTTATAAATTTTTCATTCAGTAGAATAATTAATATTGAAATATAGTTTGTGTCAGCATTTGGAATATTTAATAGAATTGTTTAACAAGTAAATGTGATATCGTAATTTACAAGTTATAATAAATACATTTGGGGTAATTTAATTAACTATAATCTGAAAATAAAAAGCCAGTGTCTCGACAGCAATAATAATCCTTTTAATTACTTTGTATTGTAATATTTTAGGAACACGAGAAAATTGCTGAAATAAATGAGCTTGTTAGGCTTAACAAAGATTTGTTAATTAAAAAAGCATCTTATTGGCTTCGTTTGAACTGTAACCGATTCTTTTATAGCACCTCCGGGGCTGTGTTTGCTTCCGAACTTGATTAATTACATAAATCCTGATCGATTGCACTATTAGCTAGTCCTTTTAATGTAGGTAATCAACCACGGTATACTGACACAATGATGAGTGCGAGCGACAATGCTATTCAACGTAATCGGTAAATTGATTTCGGGCAAAAGTACGGGACAAACAACCTCTATAAGTAGATTCTTCACTATATTCATTAATCAGTGTCCTTTCGCCCTTTCACTTCTCTTCTCTGTGTCGAGTTTTCTTGTTAGGGAACACAAGAAAGAAATTGTTTGTCTGAACGTGGCAATTTCAATTGTGAAATGAATGTGCGCGATCGATTTTCTCGATAGTACCTACAGCTACAAAACTGCTGTTACACATTTCAGATAAAACTAAATCGTCGAAACGAAGTAATTAAAAATTAAATCAAGCAATTCCATTTCCTAAATCTGAAATTTAACTGCAGCAGCGACCGGTTTACGTGTCAGATGCAATGCGATTGGGGAACATACAACGACAAACTAATTAGGTCGATAAAAAGAATGAAACACAGCCTGGAACTTAGAAGTTTTAGCGAGAAGTAATTATTTTTACTCTATTTTCGCAGAAAGTCGCGAGTAGTTTTGTTTTTATATTGGTAGTTTAAGTTGTCCTAGACATTCTTTGTACAAGGATCCTGGCAGATTTCGAAAAACTAAAACTAATTTAAAAGTAGTATTCCCGCACTCTTCATTTTGCCTTTACGAACTTTCTAAATATTTTAACTGTTCATATAACAAAATAGCTTTAGGAGTTTACGTATAAATTGCGATAAAATTAACTTGGAATACGAATTTTAAATTACGCTAAGTGTGTTCGCAAATATGTGTGCGAATGCGTTTACTTTTAATAGATCAAAATAATACTGAATAATCCATTCGTATTATGACGATCCAATAGTGGCCCAATTTTATTGAAATTACTAAACCTATGACAGAATCGAACTTGAGTTGAATATGCTGAACTTTTTTTAAAGAGTCGTGGAGTTGCCTTGGGCATCGCATCTCACCCAGTTTATCCCGGTTCAGCGCATTTCGTGTTACACAACTGATCTAACATGCCTTACGCTTAAAAAACTCCTGGCCCCAACTATCACTAAGATAATACAAACACCCTGGAAAAGTGCTGTTCTTAGAATTCGAACCTGGACGCCTTTGGTAGATTAATTTCGAAGTCAAGCGCCTCGGCCACTACCATACCGCGGTCCCGATGCTGCACTTAGGGTGGAAAAATTGAATCTTGTTAATACTTTCATACTTTTTAAAAATACCATAGACTTGTCTTATTTCCTGTTTGCTTTGTATAATATTGTTTGTCAATTTTGAAAAGAAAAGTGATGGGGCAGTAAAACATCATCATCATCATCATCATCATTGACAGCCTTTTTGTCCGACTGCTGGACATCGGTCTCTTCTATGCCACGTGTTTCTCCTCAGCGCTAAGGTAGAAACACGGGGGACCTACAGTTTAACGTCGAATCCGAACGATAGAAATTCCCGAGAAGGTTTGTTAGCATTAAGAACCCACTGTTGCTAGCCGGATTATTGGGAAATTTTGTGTGGTGGCTTGCATACAAGATTTTTATAAATTTGCATAGTAATGCTGATGTTTCGAACCCAAGCCAGAATCGACGTTTTACTCAGAAAGCAAGCGCTCTACCAACTGAGCTACCACCACACACGCACTAATACATATACTTAAAGTTTTTTATTCGTCTTTCCGTTTACCATTTACGCTAGCAATCTTTCCAGTGTAAATATTATTTAGATCATTGAGGTAAATTTCAGTGGTTAATGAAGAAAATGATATAATTTTAGTATTTTTAATCACTTAATATTAATATTTTCATATAAAAAGTACGGTTCTGTTGTTATGTAAACCAGTTTAAAGGTTAAAACATTATTAAATTCTGTACATTTTCTTACAAAATTACGCTGCACTGTACATTCAGAGAAGCCAGAAACGTGATATTTAAAGAAATTAGTTGAACTCGTGGGTTTAACCTACCCTTGCTTGAGAGTTTAACAATATGATAATAATGGTATGACACTAAATGTTTTTGGTGAAAATAGTAGCCATATAATTAGCTAGTTCTTGCCGTAACTATCGTAATTTTATCAACAGATGAAATATGAGGCGACGTTATTCAGGTAGGTAGTAAAAAGTCTATCTACATTTTATCATCAATACAAACAAAAAAGTCTTAATAAAGATGGGTTCGAAAATCAGTGGTTTTATAGATATTGAGGTTTTTAAGAAAATAAATATTGCTTGCGTTTTCAAAAAGTTCCCTGCCCATTAAAACAAATAGCCGTGTAAATATAACATATTAATTACAAATAATTAAAGTAGATGTTTTACATGTTCTCCTTCCATACACATCCTTCGTATCTCCGTAAAAATGAACGCCGCATTCTTTCAGAGATTCCCCGATTCATACGAATAGTCTCGCAGGCATGTTCTATTCGTTCTCGCAATTCGTTTAAATTATTCACAGGCCTTGAATAAATTAACAACTTTCTTCTTCTTTAACTATCCCAAATACAAAAGTCGAGTGGATTCAAGTCAGGAGATCTAGGTGGCCACACTACTGGACGCCCACGGCCTATTCACCTGCCGTTGTAATTTTCGTTTACATTTTTATTGCCGGAGTTACGAATCAATGATGCCTGTTTGACATGCTTTTCAGTTTGCGTTCAAATTAATTAATTGTCGTATCTACTACATTATAATATTTGAAATTTTTAAACTTATGTATTTATGAACATGGTTTTCTTGTTTTTGATCACACTTTTTTTGCTTCTTCTGGGTTGAGTTACCTACAATGGAGTACGTTGTGTGAGCTCTCTTGGCACGTATGTCTAACAGAGAATAGAAGTTCCGTTACATGGTCTATGATTGCCAAGTACGTTTGTATGACAACCGGGACCTACGGCATTACGCCTTTTGAAGCATGACCGGTTGCATATATTGGGCCACCCATTCGAATACTAGCACGAACAGTTTTACTGGCATTTCCAGTGCTCTGCTATGAAATCGATTGTTTACTCTTATTTGATTTAAATGTTGAGTAGAATCAGTAACCTACCAAACATAGCAAATAAGATATATCTAATTCATAATACAGCCAAGAAAATTACATTGGTACGGACACATGAGACGAATGTAGGTAGAGAAATTTGGAAAAAAAAACAAATAAAAGCAAAAAAGAGGAAGGTTAAGAGCTCGATGAAGGATTGATTTAAAAAAGCCATGCGAAGAAGAATTTGAATGAGAATATATGGCAAGACAAAAGGAATGGCGTTCAAGGTGCGATAGGCGATCTACACAAGAGCTGTAGAAAAGTCAGTAGTTGCTTTCGTTTACGCTTATTTTATTTAAGTCATCATACAGCCAATAAAAATTTAGATTTCGAAATACCGTATGATATGTATTTTGGGTTGCCTATATATCAAATGGAAGGCGCGTACCCATGTGAATCAATCGGTAGATAGGTATATTACGAGATCTATTAAAATATATATGATATCGATACAGATACAAGACTTTCATGAAGAAGCAGATCTAGATACTACACAACACTGCCTAGAATTATTTAATTCGTTATGTAACTGTGAGATTATAAATAATATGAACAATAGAACTACTTATCTTTTTCGGTATAACTACGTATATGTTTGTACAAACAGTATCCATGAATGTTTGTAACTTCAAAGAATTTTTATGGTTCGAAGAAAAACTATCACTCTTGTATGAGTTATTTCTATTGGAACCTTGTTATTATCTACTGAAAGGCCAACCTCTCTAAGCCACCAGTTCCGGCAATCTAAAATTTTGAATTTTTTTCTGCTGCCTAAAGTATTTCTCCACCTTTAGTACCAAATAAATACTTTTACAATGCGGTGCCCATAGAGGTGTGAACGTATATTCAGAATTATTATGATTTTATTATTTCCCGTTTGAAATAAAATTTTCAAAAATTTGAAATTAGATTTGTTTTGGATAATATCTTAAAATCTATCCTATCGGGGTCACTTGGTTGAATTAATTTCTTGTACTTTAGCATATGTGTCAAAACTTAGAAAGTTCCCAGAAACAGTAACCAAGAATAACAACAATCGCAATGGGAAACTCAATAAGTTTAATAGTAAAATTTAATCCTGTACATGCTATATTGGTATCTGTAAATGTTAATTAACCCATTGCGTTTAGTATGCCGCAACTGGGTACTTATGTATGAAGTATGAAGTTTTTCTTCAGTTATTTGTGCAAATACGTGCACGAGAGTTTTTGTTGTTGACTTACTGAAATTATGGGTGATAGTGGATGAATGAACTTCCCAAGAACAGTAGTTCATAATATTTTCCAGCTAGATCATTAAAATTGTGTGCAAAGTAGCAAAAAAGTAGCTATTTTGTAGTGGCTGCAAAGTGGCTCTAGCTACTTTTACAAAGTAGTTTGCAGCGTAATTTAGCTACAACTAAGTAGTTTACAGTGTTCTGTTAACTTTTCGATTTTTTTTACATGGAACTAGTTTAACTAAAAGTGTTGACAGTTATCTTTAAGTTTGCGATGTGCTGCACAAGATTTACTACAGTTATTCTACCGGGATTACGAGTTTTAGATCTTTAGGTCTTTAAGATTAGAAGAAGGTTAAGAGAAGCCAAAGAAACATACTTCGAAAGACAATGTGAAGAAACAGAAGAGCTACAAAGTGTATACGATCTGATTAATTTATTTGAAAGTCAGAGAACGTGCTGGTATACAACAAGAAGACAAGCTTGTACACTCCTAGACCAAAATGGTAATATCATTGCAAATATAGAACGAAAACCAGGACGATGGAAAGAATATATCGAGGAACTATTCACAGACCAGAGAACAGGTCCAGAACAGATACCCATAGTTCAAGAAGAAATAGGACTCGACATCACCAAGGAAGAAATAACATACGCCTTGAAAACTATGAAGAGTGGTAGAAGCCCTGGACCCTACGAACTTCCCAGCGATAGTCTCAAAATTATTGACGAAGAACATACGTACGTCTTGCTAGAGCTTCTCAATAATATTTATAGTTTAGGAAATATCCCTGAAGAATGGTTACTGTCAGTTTTCATCTGATTGCCCAAGAAACCAAATGCCAAAGAATGTCAGGATCACCGTACCATCAGCTTGAGGTCACATACATTGAAATTATTCTCAAAAATAATCCACAACCGTATACCAAAAAAGACATGGACATCACAAATATTCAATTTGGATTCCGGAAAGACTTGGGAACAAGGGAAGCCAAGGATGTGTATGTGTGTTTCATTGACTATAACAAGGCGTTGGACAGAGTTCTACAGAGTTCGACACTACCAGTTAATAAATATTCTCAAAATGAAACATTTGGAATACAGAGAGTTTCAAATCATTTCAAATTTATACTACAGTTAAAAGGCAACGGTATGCCTTGACAAACTAACATCAGAAAATATAGAAATAAAAGAGGAGTGAGACAAGGGTGTGTTTTGTTACCGATGATTTTCAATGTCTACTCCAAAGAAATTTTCAAAATAGCCCTTGAAGGAGAAATAGTTGATATTAAGGTCAATAGAACACCCATCAATAATATAAGATGAGAATAGTATGGTTTAACAGTTAACATTAAGAAGACGAAATTCATGAGGATTTCTAAGACATGTCGTAATAATGAGGACCTTATTGTCATGGGAACGAGTATCGAATAGTTTGAAAACTATACATATCTTGGTGCAAGTATGAACTCCAATAACGACTACACCAATGAAGTCAAAATCGGGATCGAAATAGCACAAACAAATTTCACAAAATGAAAATAGTACTCTGCGGTAGAAACCTGAGTCTGAACTTGAGGGTTCATTTAGGTAAATGCTACGTCTTCACCACTCTTCTTTATGGGGTCGAAGTATGGACCTTCAATGCAGCAACGCTCAAGAAACTAGAAGCGTTCGAAATGTGGGTCTACAGAAGAATCATCAGAATATCGTGAATAAATAACGCCGTGCTGAGGAAAATCGATAAACAAGCGGAATTATAGATACGGTAAAGAGCTCAAAACTACAGTATCTTGGACACGTTACAATAGAAAAAGGTACGGTATGCTGCAGCTGATAATACAAGAAAAAATTCAAGAAAGAAGAAATGTAGGAAGAAGAATCTCGTGGCTCGTAATCTGAGGGAATATACATCTTGGGAACTTTTCAGAGAAGCAGCCTCAAGGATTAGAATTGCTATGATGATTGCCAAACTTCGATCTGAATAGGGCACCTAAAGAAGAAGAAGGTCTTTAAGACCTGGTAGAAGTTGGTGTTTGAAATGTTTAACAAACCTGGATACTTAATAAGATATTTCGTAATGTTTAATAAATAATACTGTACACGCTACCCTAAAAGGGTAGCTATAACTATATTGAAGTTTTTCTACTTCAAAATATAACCACACAGAATTCAAATAAAGAAATCTGCAAATCAGTAAAAAATACATTAAACAAAGCCACATGGTACGATGTTTTCCATATATAAAAAATGTTTTCGGAAGAAAGAGCAAGAAGAAGAAAAATACGACAGCTTTGGCAGACAGGTTAGTTTACAGGTGATGTCGAGTTGTAGAAAAAAGTTAGTCTAAGACTACTTTAGGTTATATTGGATTAATATTTGTATTTGTTATGTACAGGAAGCATGTTTTAGTGTGAAGAAAGAAGCACGGTATATAGAAGGTGTTATACAGCTGATATCATAAATGGTTCTTCATACTTATATATAAAGCAACAACCCAATGTAGTAATAATTACATCATCCTAGTAGCCTGCGGATTCATTATTATTTACCATTTTGAAAGAAATAGTTGTGCATCGATAAGGCAGCATTAATAAACCAGAAACAGCAGGCCAAAGACTTAAATTACAAAGAAGAAACGAGAAAATTTCATCCAGATTGCTCAAGCAATTCAACCGCAAACTAAGAAATTAACTGTAAATGGTAAAACATTATGGCCATAAGGTGAGATATGTTTTCTACAAGCTAGCGTTCTTGAAAATTTTGTTACATTGTGCTGTTGGTTCACAAAATTCGTAACATAATTGTACTAAGAAATTATATCTTGTGTGATGTATATTTGATTGTGCCGCTCCGTCCGAATTAGTCAGAATCTAATTGCCGCTTCATAGGAATTAAAAACGATATTTTAATTGCCATTTTTATGTTGATTACAATTTTCACTATTTTGAAATATTTAATTTATGACTAGGCCACTTTCGCTTGACATGTTTGTTAGCGGCGACTGAAAATATTTCCAGGAAGTCCTTTTGTTAGCAGTGCTAGCTTTTAAATATCGCTTCAATAATTTTTTCGGAAGATGCACGTGTCAATTTTGTTCTAGAACAAATTAGGTTGGGAATTTTGTTCGCCGCGAGGGGAAGTGTAGTAGGAGCTAGACCTTCGGGACAGACGGACGTAATTTCGAATATCGGTTCTTTTTTTATCGCGGCGCATCTGCTTCTTCGAGTTTTACCGTATCGTATTTTGCTTCAGGCAAATAAAATCTACTAAGTGGGTTATAATTAAGTAATAGCAGGGTGCTCGCCTTGGTGCTTGGTCAATTAAGGATAATTGCTCCTTCGATTCATATCGGATTTCAGCGATTTGAAAAGAAAAACCGTGCAAGTGTGGTGGTGGAAGCTGTTGTTTTATTTCCATCATCCGAAGAGTCCCGTGTCTCTCTCAACGCTAATCGACCTTGTTGGAAGCAACCTAATCCCCAGGGCCGTAACAGCAACATTTCGTTCCAACGCTGCCCCGAAGAACGTTCTCTTCCTTTTTTTTCTGCACTCTGGAAACACTAGTTTTTTGTGTGTTGCGAAATGAAACCTTATACGCGTTAATTTGCAAAATTCAACGTAATTTTTTTTTTTTTTTAAACAAGAAGCGACCTTCAGTCGCCGGTTGTCTTTGTTTGCATAACTAACTGTAAAGAGTAATTTCTTTTATATTGTGTTATGCTTGTAAGCTCGACGCCTCTGGCCACGTAGTTGTTTGAAGAAGGTAAATATCGTGCGCCAGCAGTGGCGGGTTTGTTTCTTGAACGTTCAAATCAATCGTTTGTAATATAGAACTATAAAAACACGATTTGCGGTTATTTTTGTATCGCCATTTCCAACAATTTAATTATATGTGTTTTAAAATTTACCGCCTCTTTTTATTATTGTGTATCTTGTATTTGTGTGTGCATGAATTTTGCAAGCTTTCTAAACAGGAGGGAGGCACAATAAAGGTGAGTCCGATTCCCGTAAGCTGTTGGCTTCTCGGCTTTCCACGAGGACCTGCAATCAGCTGTATTTGGAAGGTGGCGCCCACTAATTTTGACCTACTCTGTACACAACCAGGACGATTTCCTTCTGTAAGCGATTTCCGTGAATCCCCCCTACTCTTCTGAGCTAAGCTGCAGGCCTTTTTCCACCTATCCTGTTGCGGGTCGACGAAAAAGCTCGTTTGGCCCGTAACACTTGTTTACAGTATAATACCAGAAAAATGGCAAATGTGGTTGCTGTTAAGAATCTTATACCGAAAGATATAAAAACTGCAGTTATACGATTAAAGTTATCTATTTAAATCAACTAAATGGCACGCTGATAAATTAAATAGGTATTGAATTATTTTGAATTTGCAATTTTACTGCTACCAACGTGGAAACATGAAAGTTTCAAGGAAAACGACCCAAAACAAGGTATTTATAGCTATTTGAAAACGAATAGACATTTTATTGATATTATGAAGTTTGCACAATTAATTACTAATTAATACATTTATAATTAACTACAAATTCTTAAGATTCGAGTTGATTTAGATAAAAATGGAAGGTTTGACCTTCAGTCTTATGGTCGGAGTCTAACAGTGCCATTCTCATTCTTGAAGTGATTTGTGGAAAACGGCTGCTGTTTATTCGCTTCTCACTTCCATCGCATAAAACTCAATTAGCTAAGTTAATTGCGCCGTGGTTAAGGTAATTAACCAAGAGATTGCATATTTCTGAGCTTTAACGAGATCTCGTGCCACTAAGTATCCTTTTTGTGTTTGAAATTACCTTTACTAACAGTTGTTACGTAACTTACATTTATACCTCCCTGCATAATTTTCATTAAAAGGTATACCTCGGCGGATTAACTTTTATTGGAACGCTCAAGAGATTTAAAAACACAGGTCCTTTGGTTAAACAGAACGAGGCAATGGGATTTCAAATATGTTAAAATTGTAATAGTATAGAGTGGCTGTGGGAGCCTCATTAAATTAAAATGTAATTTAAAGTGAAGTAAAATATGTGAGCGAAGCACAGTGACTATCAGATAATTATAATTTGAGGAGCTTTGTGTCTGGGAGAGTCACATTTCACACTCCAACTCCCCCCAGACAAAGCAGTAATTGCCAGCTTTGATGTGAACCTCTAGACCCCACTGTTGATGCAAATCAGATCAAAAGAAAGTAAATTGAAGGGTCTGTTTCCCTGAAGTGCTGGGCTTTGGGGTTAGCACCTAATAATTTTGAAATTTCATTCCTTTTTAATTTTCCCACCTTTTTGTTGCCAGCTCTTATCAGATTCTATCTAAAAGTGTTCCAAAAATGTAACTTTTAGGACTTTGCATTTCTTCCATTTAATAATAAGATGCAAATTAATAAGAAAAAATGTACATTTATTAGGCTAATTGAATGATGAACTTTTTTCCTGCAACAACGCGTTGTAATCAAGAAAGGATTTTTATTCTTACAAACAAAATATTAATATTGTATAACCCGTTTATGAATACAGACAGTAAAACAAACCTTAACTATAATTTGCAAAATTTTATATGTACTGCAAAAATAATAGCCCCTTTAAAGGAAAATAAATTCTCCGA
Organism: Limonius californicus; assembly: GCA_014611495.1. Classification (NCBI taxonomy): domain Eukaryota; kingdom Metazoa; phylum Arthropoda; class Insecta; order Coleoptera; family Elateridae; genus Limonius; species Limonius californicus. The sequence goes on from JABXWE010064110.1 coordinate 13,988, forward strand.
TTATAAACTAAAAAAAAACCTTCATTGAAATTACTAAAATACATTGTTGTAAATTACAAATGCAGTTTATTTTGAATTTGTGGTCAGGCAAGCATCTAAGTTGTAACTGGAATACACAGGTTTGAACTAATATAGGGTACGTTAACAGATTTCGGTTAGAAATAGTCACTAAAAGTCTCTTTTAGACAGGATAATGAAAATTTTTTCCTAGCAAGGGATTTAGTCTGGATCTGGTTACTTCACCTTGATCGTATTTACTTCCAATATATTATTTTATTGAATCACATAAAAAAATAATATTTTTAAGTCTGCATTATGTATATAGTGCATGCATAAAGTAAATATATACTGCTGTGTTACAACATGCTCTACTTGAGATATCTTAACCTACTGCTAAATCTAATAAAGCTATATTAAGCTACCGTATAAGTCAAATACGAGGTAAA
>JABXWE010064111.1:0-10704 GCA_014611495.1 Limonius californicus
TGCTTTGGCTAAGTAAAACTTTAAAATTATATAATTATAGTTCAATTTTGTTTTTGTTGTTGAAACTGAGGCCACCAAATTTGCAATCAATTCAAAATATAACCACATCTGAAGCGTAATATCCATTATTGCCTATAATACTTCATAACCTCAAATTCCAATAGTGGTTTAATAAAAGTGTTTTAAATTACCTCAAAGGTTTGCGGCCAATGTTAGTAATGTTAACATAGGGTTCAAGCAGATATATTTCAACGTACCCAAATAAAGCAAATCTCTCTTAAAGTCAGTTACGCGGAGAACTAGAGGCCTGGAGAATAGTAAATATCATTAAAAGATGGATTAGAATTGTTATATTAGCCAAATTCGAATTCCTATTATAATATAGAGCTTGTATAATTCGTGTAGCTTGTTCGCGGCTTCTGTAGATTTCTATAGATAACATACATTCTGCAACTTTAGTAAAAAGCAGAATTTTGTTCCATTGTTTACACTCTCTCGCTACGAAACCTCGGGGATATTCTGAGAACCGACAAGTATAAAACGTTGTCAATATTTCGTGTTTCGAAATCAAAACCTATTTGCCCTGAACCAAAGTGAAACGGATAATTTTATTTGATACCCAGCAGTATCAAACTGAAATGCCTGAATTAGGACGATATATTACATCAGTGCATAAGGTATAGTGGATACCAGTGGATGTATCACTGAAACAGAAACACAATTGAAATTTAATTACCAGACAAATTAATTTTGAGCTGGTAGTTCATTATATTCACAGATGGGATACTCATAAAGTAGTAGATTCCAATGAACTACACTCATAGAATTTTAATTATAATAAACCATTAACTACGCTTTCCGTATACTACTTTAGGTAAAAGATAATTAGACACATCCAAGGTTTTAATGACGAAGAACTATGCAGCACATAGCACATAGGATTACATTTCCTATGTAAATTTTGGACCTCCGAAATTCTGATCATGATGAATATGTGTTTGTTCTAATTCAGTTTCTTTTTATGTGTATTATCATTTTCTACCAAATAGACTTCTACAAATGGTTATGTTAACAGTGTAGGTAAAGGTGTCGAATTTTTCAGTTTGAACATTATATGTGGTAGATAATGGCTGGAAGTTTACTCAAAGCGTTAAAAAAATATTCTAGGAGCTGTCGATCGGTTTTTTACCTTCAAAATATATGATAAACTAACATCTAGATGCAGATAACCTGGAGGCGCTAGAAATTGAATTACAGAATATAAACATGAAAATAAACGTAGGCAAAACAAAAAGTATGGTTGTGTCGAGGGAGAATAAAAACGGGAAAAAGGGAAACAAATTGAGCAAGTAGAACGTTTTAAGTATCTAGGATCCATAATTGAGAACAATGGTAAAATTGACGATTGAAGAAATAAACGACAGGGTGGGAAAAACAGGAAGAATATACAACATGCTGAAAACGACCTTTCTGGAAAAGAAAGAAGTTCCTAGAAAAATAAAAACAGAAGTAGCTAAAATAGTAGTAAGACCGACAATAATGTATAGCAGCGAAACATGGACCTTAACAGAAAAACATAAAAGGAGACTAAATGCACTGGATATGCGATATTTAAGACGGTTAGAAAATAAATCGACAAGAGATAAGATAAGAAATGATACATATAGACAAAACCTACAGATGGAGCTGATAACGGAGAAAATAGTTTAAGGACAATTCAGGTGGTTCGGGCATGTGTGCATGCTAAGAGACAGAATAACAAAAATAGTGTTTGAAACGCCAGTGCCGGATAAAAATAAAAGAGGAAGACCCAGGAAAACATGGGAAGAAGGAATACGAGAAGCAGCAGCGAGCCAAGGGATAAGATGGGAAGGAATAAAACAAGTGGCCCTGGATAGGAAATTATGGGAAGAAAAGTGCAGAACAGCATCGACATAACAAACTCAACTAAGGGTAGAAAGGCTAGGTTTAAGTAAGTAATAGTTTTATTTATTAAATGAGACTTAAACATTACCAATCTAGATGGCGCAACTTATTTTCTAAACGGGCATTTGCAAAAAAAATATATTAAACAACCAGGATTTGTAAGACAGGTACCGAACAAAAGGTATGTAAATATAAAAACGCGATTTATGGACCCAAACGACTTCTACAGCTTGCAATGACGAGGTTTTAATAGGTTTAGCTTATAAACAGTCAGATTCAGAAACATGTGTATACATTAAAAGAAATAATGATTCACGAAATTATTAGGATTGTACTCCAAGAGAGTACCCACACTTCTACAGTCTAACATATTAAACGGTTTTAAGGCCTGGTTTATACATTGTTCCTGATCCAATGCAACGCTATTGTGATATCTTCTGATTCGCATACAAAGAATTTGTCTGGCCTCACCCAGAACTTTAATTTTAAACTTTGAACTTAGGTTGTTGTCAATGAAGTTGTACTCTTGGAATCATTAGAGAACATGAAGAAGTCAGCAGTATGACGTAGCAGTTATCAGATCAGTACGTAAACATTTGCGATAGAAATTTGCCTTATCAGAAATTAATGGTAGTGTGATGTGGATAGTGAAAGAGTATTAAAATATTTGCAAGGCACAAAGACTTTAGGTTTATTATTCAAAAAGTTAAATGCGGCTACAGAGCGTTATGTAGATGCGGCTTGGGAAAGTAATTACAAAAAATTTTATACAGAAAATTTAGATTCTGGGGGTTTAATCAGCTGTCAAAGTAATCACTAAGAAACTGCTACATTGTTCATGCTAATAAAATACAGACATATGTTTAATCATCAACAATCAATACAATGTGACAACAGTAATTCTATCATAAACTGAAAGCATGCAAGTACAAAAATCTCCTAATAACATCTCCCCTGAATAAGTCTTACTGACTGTGTTGCTTATAGTGTGCATTTATAAAATTATAACACTGTTCAGACACACACAGGGTTAGTTAGTTTACAATAAATACAAGTAACTATTAATATTGCTTATTATAAATAATATTACAGGCTCATGAAGAATCTTACAAATATGTAGTAGCATTTTACATTTTCAAAACAACAACATGCCAATTAACATGTTAACATCTTTAAATTGCGTATACTATTAATAATTACCCTATAATTTAAACTTACACTTCAGTCACATGATCACAATCAGAAAATAATAAATTTTGCATTCAAATGGTTTCTTTCTTTCATGTATGAGTTCTCATATGTCGTTGCAAGTGAACCTTCTGTACACTTTGATAGTCACAATTGTAACATTTGAATGGTTTCTCTCCTGTATGAGTTCTCATATGTTGTTGCAAGTTAACCTTGTGTGCACTTTGATAGTCACAATTGTTACATTTGAATGGTTCCTCTCCTGTATGAGTGCTCATATGATATTGCAAGCCTTGCTTGTATGTACTTGCATAGTCACACACATTGCACTTGAATGGTTTCTGTCCTGTATGAGTTCTCATATGATATTGCAAGCCTTGCTTGTATGTACTTGCATAGTCACACACATTGCACTTGAACGGTTTCTCTCCTGTGTGAGTGCTCATATGACTTTCTAAGCCTTGTTTGTATGTACTTGCATAGTCACATATGTTACATTTGAATGGTTTCTGTCCTGTATGAGTTCTCATATGTTGTTGCAAGTTAACCTTGTGTGCACTTTGATAGTTACAATTGTTACATTTGAATGGTTCCTCTCCTGTATGAGTGCTCATATGATATTGCAAGCCTTGCTTGTATGTACTTGCATAGTCACACACATTACATTTGAATGGTTTCTGTCCTGTATGAGTTCTCATATGATATTGCAAGCCTTGCTTGTATGTACTTGCATAGTCACACACATTGCACTTGAATGGTTTCTCTCCTGTATGAGTGCTCATATGACTTTGTAAGCCGTTTTTGTATGTACTTGCATAGTCACATATGTTGCATTTGAATGGTTTCTCTCCTGTATGAGTTCTCATATGTTGTTGCAAGTTAACCTTCTGTACACTTTGATAGTCACATACATTACACTTGAATGGTTTTTTTCCTGTATGACTGTTCATATGCGTTTGCAAGGTTTGTTTGCGTGCAGTTTGATAGTCACAATTGTTACATTTGAATGGTTTCTCTCCTGTATGAGTTCTCATATGTCGTTGGAAGTGACTCTTCCGTACACTTTGATAGTCACATACAATGCACTTGAATGGTTTCTCTCCCGTATGAGTGCTCATATGATTTTGCAAGCCTTGCTTGACCGCACTTGCATAGTCACACATATTACATTTGAATGGTTTCTCTCCTGTATGAGTTCTCATATGTATTTGCAAGTTAGTCATGTTTACACTTTTATACTCACATACATTGCAGTTGAATGGTTTCTCTCCTGTATGAGTTCTCATATGTTGTTGCAGGCTACACTTCCTTGCACATCTATAGTCACATACATTGCACTTGAATAGTTTCTCTCCTGTATGAGTGCTTATATGACTTTGCAATCTTTGCTTCTGGGAAGTTTTAAAATTACATATATTACATTTAAATGGTTTCTCTCCTGTATGAGTTCTCATATGTTGTTGCAAGCTATACTTCCTTGCACATCTATAGCCACATACATTACATTTGAAGGGTTTCTCTCCAGTATGAGTTTTAACACTTTCATATATAATGCACTTTAATGAAGGCTCCGTTATTGCATGATCTTCATTGCTACCACAGATTTCAGTTTTTATGTCCAATTCTTCATGTAATAATTCCAGTTTGACGGACCAATTATTATCATGATTAGCATCACGCTTTAAATCAGATGCTTCTGAAGATAATTCCAATGTTTGATTCTCTCCCTGTTGTACTGCAACATATGTATATCTTTTTAAAGAGCGATCGATAAAAAAAATTACATAACTCCATGGTCACATATTCCTGGGGCTGACCTCACGCTGCTTCCAAACTAGTAAATAAGATTAGGGTATGAAATGTCCATGCGAACACATTAAAACGTAAAAATTTAATATCTAAACAATAATGCTTCTTACTGTAACACAATACGAAGCATTTAACGTTTAGGCTTATTTTCGTCACGGCCAAAAAGCTTGAAGTTAGCTACACGAATACATATCCATGGAGTCACAACAAGTGTTTTTAAATGCACGGTCTACCGTATAAAAACAAAAAATTATAACAAATTCCAAAATACAACAGGTAACTTAGCGAGCTAACAAAGACTTGTTACAAGTGGCTGGCTTTTAATTTTATCCAGTAAAGCAATTTTACTTGAAAATATCAAGTCATTTCTTGACATCTTAGCAAGGGTTATAATTTTTTAAATAAATTTGTAGCTGTTTCCACAATACCAAACAACATGCATGCCCAGATGTGGGTGTTTCAAAAAATAGCAGAAACTGAAAATATTTTATAGCTTTTCTCAAAGTAATTAGACCAAATTGAAATTCTGAAATGTATAGAAATTGTTCCTATAAGATGGATCATTGACGGAAAAATAAAAAGTTTTTAGTAAACCTATGAAGGATTTTCAGTCAGTACTTGAAACATTGTTAAAATATAACACCTGCATATACAAATAAAACCATTTTGGAGACAGGCCAACTATTATGTAGCATAAAAATTTCCCTGGGCTAATTTCTGACCATTAAGCACTCAACCACCTTTGTAGCTAATGGGGAGGCACCTGGTGCTTACTTTTGCAATACACGATTATACAAATTGGCTAGACGGAGAACGATTACACTTTTTGAAAAACGGCGTAGTACAAAACCGAGAAAAAGCATGCTTTCAAATTTTTTGTTCTTTTTGATATATGTTTCGGGACCTGCAGGTGTACGGTAGCCGTCGGTAACTGTAGGTATATGCTGTTGTTTTATAATTGCTTAATCTAGGTTTTCCTGGCATTAAAACAAGCCAGATATGCTTAAAACGATAATTTAGAAAATTTAAAAATACCTGTGTCTTTGAGTGTACATCTGTCAGATACTTATCCAAATACTTCACCGCGGTGACTTTCATATAATACTTTTTTGAAAGAAAACCAATCCTCTTTTATTATTATTTACTTCCATGTACTATTCAACTTAGACTTGATTTTAGGCGTATAAAGCAAATTTACCATTTGTATCCAACTCACTCGGTGGTAATTCTTCCTTGGTTTTGGTTTGATGCCAGATATCGCTTGTAGAGTCCGAAAAACTTGATAATGCAGTCACAATGGTAACATCAGGTTTAACAACTTCATTCATATCAGATAAGGCATCCATATTGATATGCACAGGTTTGTCTGTAAAAAAATAATTGTTTTCTTTGTTGGGTATCTGTCCCTTTATAATTTTAGAGCAATAGGTGAGTACACTATTCCAATGTACCAAATGTAATTGTTTAACGTAAATATGCGAATGTCACTCACCTTTACTGTAGAAAAGCCTAATAGTAAAAAATCAAATAAATGTTGTCAAAGAATTCTGAAGCCTGTAAAATATTCTTTCAGGTTATGTAATTTGCCAAGTTATTGCGTCATTTGAACTATTTTCGATCGTTTGTACAAGATGACTCGTAGAATAGTGTATTACCCATTGAAGCCAAGGTAGTTTCAATTCAGAGAGCAAATAAGCTGAAATTAAAAATTTTGTAACCTCGGACCTTATCTCAATTTACTTACTATGAAATAATAAGAATTCAGTAAGTTGTCTTTTGTTGAAGTATTCGCTATACCTACATTATGACCAACAAAATTTTTCGTAAAGGTTGGTTGTGGGAAACAGAAGGTGTACATTTATAGATCAATGTAGGAAATTAACTCTTCATGACAAAAAATGTTCCGTGGGCAAAATGGAGTACAAATCTGAGCATAGAAACGGTATTATTTTATGTTTCAATTATTTCTGTAGAACATGTAAATAAAATATAAAGATTTATTCTCATTCTCCAGAACAAATAACGGACGTCAATACAATGTTCGGAGATCAAATTACAATGGAATTGGCTATTCCGGAGCAGAAGGTGTACCTACAATTATTATAACAATTATACCGGTGCTTCAACTGGTATGGAACAAGATATAATAATTGAAGGTTTCAGCAAGGGTATTGCTGATCTTGGTGAATGCTATAAGTATGTAATTGGGGACGGCAATTCAAGCGTTTATGCGCGTATTATAGAACGCGGGAAGAATCGGCGTTCTATTCTTAAACTTGAGCGCGCGAATCATATAAACAAATGCCACAAGGTAAACTTGGGTATAGGTCTTACAAAATCTCATGGAAGATGAGATGCGCAAAGGCGGCGCTTGAAATAGTGGGCGATTGTTATAGTGGAACCTAAAAACATTGACCGTTTAATTCAATGAATTCCAAGAAAATGTACCGGGTGGCCATAAATATCTGTTATCACGTTACCTTTGGAATCAACATCGCTTATTAAAAGTGATGAATCCAATTAAACTAAACTGACAATCCTATCTATCAAAATTATGACAGATTGCAATAAGTAATGGAGTTAGTGCTAACCAACATTTATAAGTACCTAGCTAATTCCATGGCTACCAAGATCACAGATATTTATGGCCACCCGGTATAATGGATATAAAGGTACCATCTGGCAGATAACGCATGAATCATGTCTACTAACCGAACAAAGAAGTTCACTTCCTTCCAACTTATGGTGGCAACACTCTCAATCACATTTTTGGAAGTGAAAGTTGTTGTGGTGACAGATGAACTTGAAATTTATGAAAGTGTATTTTAACCAATTAAAAGTAAGTAAGATATAATTCTGTGTTGTCTAAAATATTAGATTAGTCCAAATTATAAGTTATTATGTTGATTGCTTCACATGACAAATATAACCTCAAAATTTGATTATGTTTACACCTACCCCAATAATATCATCTTGTGAGGTAAGCGTAAACAGAAATATACAAATTGTTGGGGCAAGTGTGAACTTATATTAATTATGCATTTATTGTTTTACAGAATGGTGAGAACATATGTACGAAAGACAAATCGAGGCACACCGTACACAAAAGATGATTTGGCTACTGCCATTAATGAAGTAAAAACTAACCACATGATATTAGATCGAGCACATCGTGTTTACAATATTCCGAAAGCCACCCTATTCACCCACATCAAAGGAACGAAAGGTACAAAAAGCACAGCACAAGGAAGAGATTTAGCCATTCCCATTGAACATGAAAATGAGCTTGCTGAGGGGTTAAAATGTATGAAAAAATGGGGGTTTGCTATATCAAAAAAAGGAACTCAAGCAGATTGTCTCCAAGTATGTAATATCGAATAAAATAAACACACAATTTAAGGATAATGTCCCTGGCGATGAATGGTTTCGATTATTCAAAATAAGACATAAGCTTTCAATAAAAAAAACCGCAGTCAGTGGAATACGCCCGAAAAAAGTATGCGGCCCTTTTGTGATCTATGGTTACTTTCAACCGTGAATGGAACTCTTATGGAACTAGGACTCAGTCACAAACCAGCACAAATTTGGAAAATGGATGAGACAAGTCTATCATTGGATCTGTCGAAAACCGAGGTTGTTGGTGCTAAAGGACTTCCATGCACAAGAGTTATCAGTACTTCGGGAGAAGAAAATATCACCGTCTTGTCTACAGCAAGTGCTAGCGGTGGGAAGGCTCCTCCTCCTCTAATATTTAAGGACAAGTACATATGGGACTCCCGGATGGCCGAACAAGGAAATGACTGTTTTCCCAATATTGCATATGCGGCAACGTCCAATGGATGGATAGAGAGTGAGGTATTTTTAATTACCTAAGAAACACATTTATAAAGGCAATTGGAAATGTTCGGCCTATCCTACTCATTTTCGATGGGCGTTCAACACACATCAATTGCGATGTGACTGAGTTTGCTAAAGCCAATGAAATCACCATTTTGAAACTGCCCCCTTACAGTACACATCTTTTACAGCCCCTCGATATTGCTGTGTTTAAATCGTTTAAAAATATGTGGGATGTGGAAACAGCAACATGGCAACGGTATAATGTGGGTCATAAAATCCCTAAGAAAATGTTCTCTCAACTTGTAGGCAGAACCTGGCAAAATATTAAGGAAGATGTACTCAAGAATGGATTTAGAAAGGCCGGAATGTATCCCTTTTTTAATGAAGTAGTAGGTAGAGATCAATTTGATCAAAAAATCTTGAAAGGGTGGGATAAAGAGAACAGAAATAAAGCTCAGTTATGAAATGATGGAAATGAAGGTGAGCCAATAAATGAAGGTGACCCAATAAATGAAGGTGAGCCAACAAACGAAGGTGAACTAACAAATGAAGGTGAGCCAATAAATAAAGGTGAACCAATAAATGAAGGTGAGCCAATAAATGAAGGTGAGCCAACAAATGAAGGTGAGCTAATAAATGAATGTGAGCCAACAAATGAAGGTGAGCCAATAAATGAAGGTGAGCCAATTAATGAAGAGGTACCATTAATCGTAGAAGACATTCCGATAACAATCGAAGAGCTTTTGCTGTATCTTCACAACTGTTTTGGGATTCCAGAAGCTATTTTCCTGCTATTTCCAAATTGCACATTTCTTAGGTAGTTGCGGGTTGTGCTATGAACACCATTGGTGATACATTTGGGCTCAGAAATACAACTGAAAGTTGAAATTAGTTAGAACGATATGAATGTAGCGGTAAGTTTGAGCATCTTGACTGTATAACTATACATACAACCAGATCATTGTGGATGTTGTGCCAAAAAGCAATTGGCGATTGTAATTATTTTGAGTCGTTACCACGAAGGAAGCCATTGGTAGTGCTTGTTGTTTTAGGAGTTATGACCAGAAACACTCTTGGAAGTTCTAATTAACTTAGGAGTTATAGGCAAGGAAGCTGTTGGGAGTTATAATCGTCAAAGCAGTTAGCTGTTGTGACCGAGACAACTAAGAATTGCTGTCAGTTCAGTTGTCGTGACCAAAAAAAAATTGGAAGTTGTAATCAACTTAGAATTTATCACCAAAACAACAGCTGACGTAATTAGTTTAGCCGTTACGACCAAAAGGGTTGTTAAGAATTGTAATAATTTTGAGCGTTCTAACAAAGAAAGCGTTGGGAGTAGTAATTATCTTAGGCATTACGACCAAGAAAGCTTTTGGACTTCTTGTTATTTTAGGAATAACGACTAGAAACACTCCTGGCAGTTAATTTAGGAATTTAGGAGTTGTGGGCAAAGAAGCTGTTGGGATTATAATCTACAAAGCAGTTATCTGTTGTGACGGAGACAACTAAGAGTTGCGGCCATTTCAGTTGCTGTGACCAAAAAAACAATGCGAAGTTGTAATCAATTTAGGAGTTATCACCACATCACCAAAACAACAGCTGTCTTTGTAATTATTTTTGTCGTTACGACCAAAAAGGTTGTCAAGAATTCTAATAATTTTGAGCGTTCTGTCCAAGAAAGCGTTGGGAGTAGTAATTATCTTAAGCGTTACGACTAGGAAAGCTTTTGGAGTTCTTGTTATTTTAAGAATAAGAACTAGAAACATTCCTGGTAATTGTAATTAATTTAGGAGTTATGGGCAAAGCAGCTGTTGGGAGTTATAATCTAGAAAGCAGTTATCTGTTGTGATTCTCTTGGGCGTTGCCATTACGCATACAACTAAGATTTGCGGTCATTTCAGTTGTTGTGATGAAAAAAATGTGAATTTGTAATCAACTTAG
>JABXWE010064112.1:0-13640 GCA_014611495.1 Limonius californicus
AAAACTATAATAATAGAAGTTACTCACATAGTTTTTACACTATATCTTCTTTCTCAATTTTCTAGATTTATGTTGAAAAGGGAATGAATTTCAGTGAATTGTAAAAGGAAGATTAATGAATGAAGAAGTCAGTAGAAATTTTATGTTAACCTTAGTTTACAAATGTCTTTGCTACAATGAACAGGTAGGTAAACAATGCAATTTAGATGCTATTGCTAAACAGAAGTAACTTTGTATAATGGAATTACATTACAAATATTGGGAAATAAATAATTACACAACCCAACATAATCAAATGTTTGATGTGCTACCTTGGAAGTTAGACTTATGGGTATGTTTAAAGCGCTGATTTAAAAAAAAGTCTTCCGTTTGTTCGTATCAGCGTTAGTTTTGGAGATGCAGCTTGACCTCATCTGCTGGTTAAGTAAAAAATAGACAATCTACTTTTATTGACAATCTATTTTTATTAAGAATTTGATCAATTCTTTAGGTACAATTACGGACTAAATTCGTAATTAACATCATTGTGGCGTAAAATATCTATCATAGTTGCATTTAAGCCAATGTGCAAATGGAAAAAGGAGGTGCCTGAAGTTTCAAGTGCCAATGGTATGGAGGGATCAAAAGAACCATCACGACGATTGTTATTTTTTCTAATTAATATCAAGGGCACCAATCAAAATCGAAGAAGTAGGCATGTCTTGATCTAGATTCAGCAAGACCTCTTCTACCTTCCATCGCTCAACAGCCTACCTACGCTTCCAGGGGATGATGAAGATTCAAAAGTCATACATGTCCGATAGCATACAATACAGTGTGACCCAAAACGTACCGGAAATATTTCAAGGATGAATTCCAGAACTTATTTAGAGTCGAAAAGTTCATATAAATATATGTCTTAAACGTAAGCGTTAAGAAGTTATGGTTTATTTCATAATTTATGTGGCTAAAATTTTAGTTCAACGGCTTTCTGAAATACTGATCTAGTTGCCACAATCGCGTCTTTTGCTTGGTAACATTTGAACATCGTTTTTAACAAATTATTGTTTGTAACTTGTCAGTTTATTACTGGGATACTGAAGTTATTGTCTTCTTCTTTCTATCCTCCTGATCCTATCCTGATTTCATCGTCATTCACAAGTGATTGTGTGTGATGGAAATGCTTTAGTAGCACAACAAGCATATAGTAGAAGATATCCCAATACAATACTGCTTACGCGTGCAGTTTCCTTTAATTTACATCATCAGCTGAAGGAACATGGCACTTTCAATGCAAGACATGCAGGCGACCAAGGAGTTGTCCGTAGACCCATAAACGATGATGAACAAGTTCTTGATTTACTACAAGAAGGTCCGTCTTTAAGTGTGCGAAGAATTCCATTACGTACTGGAATATGCAGAAACCAGGGTTGGAGAATAATAAGAAGTGCTGGCTTACATCCATATCATCATCAAAGAGTTCAAGCTCTACGTAATGATTTTAAAGCTCGTTTAAGATTTTTTAATTGAGTACAAAATAATAAAAACCTACCGCATGTTGTATGGACCGATGAAGCTTCTTTCACGCGAGATTGTATCAATAATTACCATAATTTTCATGAATGGGCTGCAGAAAATCCTCATCAGAAGACCCTTGCATTTTCAACATAGAATTAGAGTTAATATGATAGCTGGTATTCTTAATGATCATCTGATTGGACCATTTGAACTGCCACACCGTTTGAATGGTGCGAATTACAAATATTTTCTGGAAAACTCTTTACCCTTATTACTGGAAGACGTGCCATTTAATATTAGACATGCAATGTGGTATCAACACGATGGGGCACCCGCACATCAATGTCCTTGTGTTAGAGTTTGACTTAACATACATTTTCCGGGAAGATGAATTGGAGTAGGAGGACCGTAATATGGCCACCAGGTTCGCCGGACCTGACTCCATTAGATTTTTATCTTTGGGGTCACATTAAACACATTGTTTATGCAACTGAAGTGCACACGGTAGAAGAATTACTCCAAATAATACAGCAGGCTGCCGATATTGTTAGGAATAACCCAGCAACCACATTAAGAACGCAATGATCTCTTCTGCGACGTGAGGCTTTGTGTATCGAACCCAATGGAGATAATTTTGAACATTTTTTGTAAATAAAATAACAAAAATGTATTAAAAATAGATTTATTTCATAAAATTCGTTCACCTAAAATTTTATCCACATGAATTATGAAATAAACAATAACTGGTTAACGGTTACGTTTAGGACACATGTTTATATGGACTTTTCGACTCTGAATAAGTTCTGGAATTCATCTTGGACGGTACGTTTTGGGACACCCTGTATAACAAACATGGAGCAAGTGATAGTGATTTCGAAGGAACTTTATAAAACCCTCAGCGTGTTAATCAACGTGAACTTAATGACCCCATTACGGATACTTCTCAAAGTAGTCTTCCAAACTGTTGGCCTCCGGGTTAAAAAAGATGAATTTACTTGAATCTGGTACCAACGTAACGTTTTAGCAAACCAGAGAAAAGGATTTACTGCCTTTTTTATCTGAGGACACCAACTTGGAACTTGGAAGCTTAAAATGTATTCTTACACATAACGGCAAGCAATATGGCTCAATTCCTATTGATCATTCCACCAGTCTGAAAGAGAAGTACGAGACCTAAAAAATGGTGAACTTTCTGCATGGCCAACAAAGTGACTACACAAAATATCCTAGCTTTATATGTCTTTGAGACAGTAGCGCCAAGAATGACCACTGGATAACAATAGAGTGGTCTTCAAGAAAAAGGGTTGTGCTGGATAGAGAAAATACGATCAACGAGCCATTGATTGACAAAGAAAAAATAATCTTTCCACAGCTACATATTAAGCTAGGCTTCGTGAAACAATGACTGAAACCGAGTCTTCTGCCTAACCTTCATTTGTTCTAGTGCTTCAGAGCTTTCTGGGAAACCATAAGGCAGGTAATTACGCTGAATTAGTAAAGGATACGCTCTTCAATTTCAATAGGCTTGTCTATAATAGAACATTAAGGCCCATTACCTGTACAGCCACTTAAATTGTTTCCCGCAAAACCTTTGTGATTTCAACGAAGAACAGAGAGAAAGGTTCCACTAGGACATACAAATTATGGAGGAGAGATACCAAGGAAAGTGGGATACGCACATGATGGCGGACTAGTGCTGGAGCCTGCCTTCAGCGAGACGCTCCTTATAGATCTTATGCTAGAAAATCATATAAAGGGAAGTTTTTAAGTGATCAAACTGACTAATCATTTCAATCAATTTCCTTTAATTATTTTTCCATATATTGAAAATATGTATTTTTTTAAAACAGCGTCCATACGCCATCATTGATATAAAAATATTACCTCATGTACTGTACAACACTTTGCTGATGTACACACAGTTCGAGGGGTCTTAAGTTCTTCAACCTTCAGGTTAACAACTGGAATATACAGACTCTTCTTCAATTTTTCCACATCATCGCTACAGTATTGAAGTTCCTCCTTCTTTTTTTGTAGGACCGCAATATTTTTCTGGATTAACTCCGCTATGTCTGCCAATGGTTGGGACAAATGCACAATAAGACGTCTTGCTTCATTGATCGACACTGTATTTTGAACCTTATGGGGTGTCAAATGTGCCATGTAAGTTATCATCCTAGAACAGAAATCCATAATATTTAAAGAAAAAAAAGTACACAGACGTAAGATTCTGAAAGCGAGTTTGAATGCCGATCCTGACAAAAGGTATGGACATGTTAAGAGATGCCCAAAATAGGAATATATACACACGCATTCTACAAGGATTTCTTGAATAGAAACCGCGAAACACAAATAAATAAACATTCATGTATCTAATAAACTATCAAGAGATCCAAAAAAGCTGATCCTCAGCGAGCTGAGGAATGAAAAGTTATCTTTTTTTGATACGAATCTGACAGATTGTTAAAACGATTTTTAATACATTTCAAAGAGCATTCATTTTTGAATCTTACTTTCGGAACGGCTTTCAAGTTGAAGGAGAATGGACCTATTCGATTCCTCCTTGTTTTGTGGAATTCCGAGAGGTATCCCAATGAAATTATTACATACCGAAAACACAACCTAACCTGAAATTGACGTCATAAACATTCCTTTAATCTAGCAAAGATGTGACTTTTCATTCCACAGCCCGCTAGGGATCAGCTTTTTTTGGATCTCTTGATAATTACTTCAATATCTATGAAAAGTGTTCAACTAGATATTTTTGCCGTATTTGTTTTTCGCCTGTTTACAATATGCTTTACAAAGAAATTCAGGTAAATTAGAAACTAAATTTACAATACGATCTCCCAGTAGAAAAATAAAACAAAAAACCACCCAATATCTGTATGCATATTGGATTGTATTCAAATTTGGATCAACTCTGTTCAATTGTAGATCTAAGGATACCTTAGAGGCAAAGTTACATGAACGGAAAGGGGTGTTTAAAATTAGTGAATATCTGGGAATTCTAAAGCTTGTGGAAAATACTATGGCCTTGAATTTCAAGAGCTCTGCCCATGCAAACTCCCCTGAATTTAAACCCCCAGACAATGGCAAACAGCCGTGACACTACCAATGTACAATCCCATGAGCAGCTACTGAATGGAATCTTCTTTGCCCTTTTTGTGTAGGCCAATGGCCTTTTATTTGCCTACAATGCGTTCTGCAAGACGGCTTTGCAAGTATACCGAGCAGAGGGCTAGCCTAACCTGCCGAAGACAAGCGAAGTGCCACTACATGTGTAACGAATTCCGCGCCTGGTTGAACACAACCCATTCTACATATTTAGTGGAGAATTAATTTTAGGAATATTTACATTTCGAAGTTGACAGTATCGGCGGAAACACAGGGTATTAGATTTCGAAAGTTGAGGGGGGGAAGAGAAAGTTGAACAACTAGTTTTAGGGAAGAGGTCACTTAAAAATCGACGTTCTGATCGGCAGTAATTATGTACAGTGTGTGAAGTTTATTTAAATCGCTATCGATTTGGAAATCAGTTTTCCGATTTGAAACTCACTATACAGGGATTGTTGCTTATGGTTGAGGAAGTATTGATAACCCAGGAATTGAATTGTCCAATATAAAAATTATTCCGGTCAAGACGATATTTTTTGGTATGCCGGTCCCATCAACTGGTGAGTTAAACATTTATAGAAATTGTGCAGTCTTAAGTCACTCCTGAACTGCAATTCTAATATCCAACGATTAAATTTAGGCAAAATACGTCGCACGGGTGGAAAACCGTAATTAAAACCAAAAAGATTCTGCATTCTTCCATTTGGCGCAAAGTGATAAGCAGTCTTCGCAGAGTTACCTTGGGGCCGTGAATTGGCACAGACGGAAGAGACACGCCTGAAGCCGGCGATAACGGATCTGGAGTGCAGTCGTAATGATAACCGCGTCAAATTAAAAGGGAAGTGAAATAAAAATTGTTTATGATTTAAATTTAATAACCTAGCTGTGGTTATTTATATTTTCACTACCTACGATTAGTAATTAATTCATTCTTTGATTTGGGTCATTGTATTGTACTATTTAGGGTTTAGAGAGAATATGTATAGATAATAAGTACAACTTGTAATAATTCGTTTACTGGGAGAACCAATTTTACGTAAACCATATATAGGGTATTCCAAGAGTGGGATGGTATTGAGTTTTAATGTATTCTCAGTTTAAACAT
The DNA here is from genome assembly GCA_014611495.1 of Limonius californicus. NCBI lineage: Eukaryota > Metazoa > Arthropoda > Insecta > Coleoptera > Elateridae > Limonius > Limonius californicus. The sequence continues at coordinate 5,720 of JABXWE010064112.1, forward strand.
TGCTATTCATAGGTGTTTATAATCATCGAATGCTATCGTTCTTCGGAGGCCTCCTAATGACGTATTTGCGTAAAAATTTAACATTATTTTGTACTAGTACACGCAATTGTGGTCCTTAAGTTGTTTGAGTCTTGCCCGTGTAAGTTATTAATTTTTAGTTCGGGAACGTAAGATTGGTACTGTTTTTTTGAATTGTTGTTTCGAACGATTATAATTGTGGGGGTTGTGGTATATTTATTCATTAAATGAGGTTTGGTTGCAACTGGTCTTTCCTTTTATTTCCAACGATCTGTAAATAAGCTACATAAGGGAGATAAGAGATAGAAAAGGTAGGTGATTAACACTTAGAGTCCGACTTCCCACTTTACCACCTCGGAAAATGTTAGTAGATTACAAGTCGGTGGCGCCTATTAATTAATTAACTGTTAGAACCTACTCCTTCTTCGCTTGGGTTTCCGGGATACTGGCATTTGTCAACCTGTTAATTCCTATCTAAGCAGTGGCGGAGTTGCGAGGTTGTTTTTGTAATTATTTAAATTTTTTTAAGTTGTAAGGATTAAAGGCGTTACACATGGTTTACAGTTGTCAATAGCGTTTGACAACCGATACCGTCGGTTTTATTTGCCCTCCTAAACACGAATGGTTGCGTATACTATGCTATTGGCCCATTATTCCGAATACTGACTAGCGCGGATTGTTCTGCACTAGGAATACCGTTTAACCTTCGGAAGCCCGAAACTGGGTCTCCAGTGACCCGAAAAATACATTTTTCTGTATAATTCTCCGAAAAATTTTTCTTGTGCTACATCCTTTTGGATATGCTCCTATGTATGTATTCTACGACTTATGGATTGGTTGGATATAATTTTTATTTGTCGCCTTGCGATTTATGGCAGATGTATATATTCGGGTCATGACTGACCCGTTTTGGGTGTTGATGTTGCACTGATTTTTAATAGGATTTTCGGTTGCGTCTTCGCAATTGCGCAGATATACATTGCGCAATATCGTGTCATTTCATTCTTGATTACTTATTTAGTCACAATCTGTCAGCTGTTATTGTCGCCATGGATTCTAAACGGCCATTGACAGACCAAGAGCTTTGGCAGGCCCTAATGGAAGATTCAGATGATGAAGGTGATAGGGAATTGGAAATGAATGAAGTGTTTAGTTATGTGCCCTCAGACGAAGATGTTTCAGAAGAAAACGTGGGTAATATTCCTGAAAGTGTATATGAAGCAGAGCAACCTTTATCTTCGGACTCCTTGGAGAATGATGAAACAGAAGATCAAACTACATATGGTCTGCCGGTTCGAGGGCAGATGCTTTTGGTCGCCATTGGAATTACGTTGCACCCAAAGCTAGGAAGGTTAGAGCAGCTGATTTACTTAAAAACAAAAAAGGTGTAACTTATAGAAGCAAAAGTGTTACTTCAATTTTGGACTGTTTCAAATTATTTATGTCTGATGAAATTATAGAACAAATTGTTTTGTACACGAATCAGAAGGCTCTGCATACATCGATAAATACAATAATGAACATGAGGCCAAAATGAACGCTTGGGAGAAGGTAAATGCTACAGAAGTTTATGCTTTTCTGGGGATTCTAATTTTGACCGGTCGCTTTAGGGAATCACGTGAAGATCCACACAATTTGTGGTCCACATTCAACCAATCTTTGAGTAGGCTTATTTATCAAGCCACAGTGAGCAGAAATAGGTTTATGGACATAGTGAGATTCATACGCTTTGATGATCTAACAACAAGAGTTGAAAGAAAAAAAGATGATAAACTTGCACCTATTCTTGAAATTACAACCACTTTTGTAACCAATTGTCGAAATTCTTATGTTCCTTCTAATAATGGGACGGTTGACGAACAACTTGTGTCATTCAGAGGTAGGTGTCCATTTAGTGTTTACATTCCTAGCAAACATGGAAAGTATGGAATAAAAGTGTGGGCTCTTTGTGACTCTGAAAATTTTTACTGTTGCAATTTCGAGGTTTATACTGGAAAAGAAGGGAATGAGGTAGAACGAAATTAAGGACCTAGGGTTGTAAAGACATTAGTGAATCATTGGTATGGCAGCGGACGCAATATTACATGCGACAATTTCTTCACAGATATATCTCTTGCAGAAGAATTGTTGGCAAAAAACTTGACTGTAGTAGGAACAGTATAGAAAAATTGCAAGGATTTACCAAAGAGCCTAATTGATATAAAATCTCGAGCATTGCATTCTTCTGGATTTCTTTTCACCGAAGATCTTACTTTAGTATCATATATTACGAAGCCACGAAAATTTGTAGTACTTTTGTCAAGCGCACATCATGAGCATAAATAGCAGGAGAAGAAGAAAAGTTCAAACTAGAAATTATCCTTTCATACAACCATACAAAAAGCGGTGTCGATGTACTCGACCAGCTGGTTAGAGAATATTCTTGCAAAAGAAGCACCAGGAGATGGCCATTTCGAATTATATAGATGTGGCATGCTATAATGCCTTTGTTATATGGATAACAAAAAGCCCCGACTGGAATAAACAAGTGGCGCTGAAAAAGCGACGAAAGAACATTCAACAAGAGCTAGGAATGGCTTTGGTGGATGAACATATTTCAAGGCGTACGGCCCACATTTTGGAAGATGGAAGAGGGTTTTCAAAAGCAGTGTGTTCTTCAATTGAAAGCACCGGTAGAACACTCAAAAAAACACAAGAAGAAACACCACCCACTAGGAAACGAGGTCGTTGTCATATGTGTCGATGCAATGACAACAAACACTACACAAAGTGCAAAGAGTGTACAAGATACGCTTGTCGGGATCATGGCAGCGTGCTCACAGAAAAAAACAACCATTATTATTTGCCTTAGATGCAAGAGGGATGACGACGGGGAATAAAGGTAAAATATTAAATCCACCTACACTGTATTGTACTTAATTGTTTTAATATTTTGTTTCTTTTTGTTTTTAGGTTCGAAATTCCAGATTCCAGACGGCAGCAATTCAAAAATACATATATTAGAATTTACACATGTTTCAGTGATTGTTATTATTTTTATAATATAATATCCTCTTCTTTTTGCGTTAATAAAGTTCTATGCAATACGAAAAACATTATTCTAAAATTTTAAAATGCATAAAGAAGTCAAATAAATACAGGGTCATCAATGACCCATTTCGGGATCCCTCGTAATATGATTATTTTGGGATTCTGAAGGTTAACCGGCGTCCACTATGCAACCGATTTATAAAATATTAACTACTTAAAATCTCATGTATCGTACGTCTATACATCTCGACCGTCTAGACAATGAGAGCCGTGGAACTACCACTGTACCATCCTACGAGCGGCCACTGTATGGAATTTTAACTGTTAAAATATAACGTATCGTACGTACCTCAAACATTCATCGGCGGACTGCTTCCAGCTTGCTAGGAAACTCATTTTCTCCACTTCGGTGCATGGTATTCCGTTCTTCAAAATGAGAAGAAATCTAAATGCTTCGTTGTCGATGCAAAAGATATTAGTTTTCGATAGAGGAATCTTTACGAATGGTGGTGTTTTTTCGGTACATTCTAGAAGTTTCATTAGTGATGGCAATGTTTCCCCAGGGCGGTAGTTTGTACCCTTTGTATTGGTAAACATAAATATGATATTTTGGCTTGCGCTTTTTTCCAACTTAGACAGTAGTTGTTTAATGCAATATTCGAACATAACAGTAAGTCTAGCCTCGTTTGGTTTCAATAAAATGCAGATAGCATGAAGTTCCTTTAATTCTGCAATATGTATCAGCAATTTGTCAAAGTTTATGTTGTCCTGATCGGCTCCGCGGGTGTCTCCAATACCAGGAGTGTCGATTAAGCGAATATTAGCATTGCCAATATTGAAGAAATAATTAACTGGGTTCTGGGTAGCAGATGCTCCCACTTCTTCTGCTTCATTCTCGCTGTTTCCTACTTTGATTGTCCGCGGTTGGAAATCTTCGTCTGTAACCGTAAACGAGGTAGATACAAGGAAGAGAAGTTCCTCTTGTTCTGCTTCTGCCAAGCTACCGTAGTTTAGGTAATTGACAAAAGCGTTAATGAACGTAGATTTTCCGACACCAGTTTCCCCCAACAACAGAATGTTGAATGTTGGGATGTTCTCCGCACTTAAAGAGTCCATATTAATCTAAAAAATAAATAGAACAATTAGTAACAGCGTGGCCGTGATGATTACTAAAAAAACGCCAACATATAAAATTTAATAAGACTGAGTAGCGAACAACAGTATATCACACTTGATAGTTGCGCGTTAGATGCTCAAAAAAACCTTTTATGTACTCTCTTTCATAGATTGTAAGTACTTCATAGTTTTCCTTGATTTTATTCATGAGATAAGTGCTAAGAAAGCCATTTGTATTGACACTGTGATATTGCAGGATTTTCACCTGACGTTACTGTTTTGAGATCGTACAATTCTTATAGTTAAAAAATTACACTTCCGGTGAGTACCTGAGAGCTATTGGAGTTGGAGTAGGTTCTAGTATACCACGTCATAGATTCATCGTTATACAAATGTTTTGCGATTAGTGAAATCAATAGAAGGAACCAATCGAAATGTCTCAGCCGACAATTTTTCTTCAAAGCAAACCTCTGGAAAATTCTCAATTTCTTGCTCATGTTAGTTTATTGCGTCTCAGCTAGTCATAATTTTATGTTATGTTATTCAATTTTATAACATTTTGTTTATATAAGCTGATATTAAAATAAAGAACGCTAAAATGTACAATAAGTTGATTGTTTTGGGAGAAATGGGAGGCAATTGGTATAAAAAAATTTCCACCATCTCCCAAGTAGTGTGACAATTCGTTAACATTTCGACTTAAAGATTAACGTTCCATTCATAATATAATAAAATATCGAGTAAAAACAAAAAATAGATGGTAAAATATATGTATACGAAAATTGCATTTTTGAAAAAACTACGCGGGCCCCACAGGAGGGCCTTAAAGGCCGCATACGGCGCGCCTGCCTTGGGTTGTCGACCTTTGATTTAGAAAATGCGATGTTGTGACAGAGTATGGCGAAATAGATGGTGTGTATTGTTACTGAAGAAGTAACATTTACTGAAAGTGAAGAGGAATCTACAAGCTAGTCTGTAATTGTTGACGTTGAATTCCCATAGGATACTATATAACTTTTTTTACTTTATATATTATTGACATAAGCGTTAGACATCAGTTCTAATTCATTAAGATTGTCTTGGGATTCAATTTCACTGGGGAGCCTGCTAATGAATTGATTAACTTGTAGAAATGCAGAGAAGAGCAAAACAGAAAATCGATCTGGGTACACCACATCGTTTAGAAACCGAAACTACGAGGGATATTTTTTAAATAAGGTCCGTTTTTTAATAAGAAGAAAATTACTGTAAATATCATTAAAATATATTTTTTTCCATATTCTACATACTTTTATCTACTTTTCTACATAATTTCCATTTTTGTACATATATTTGTCATACCGCTCAACAACTTTTTGAATTCCGACGTCAAAGAAATCTGCCGCCTGTGAAGAAGCCCAATCCGTGACTGCAGTTTTCACTTCGTCGTCGTTGAACCGTTGACTACCAAGGGTACAAGGTCTGGACTGTAAGATGGATGATGCAGTTGTTCCCATCTAAAAGACCTGATTAGACCTTGTGTTTGTGCAGAAACATGTGGCCATGCATTCTCATGCAGCAACATCACACTCAAAGAGAGTAGGCCACGCCGCTTGTTTTGTATGGCACGCCGGAGCTTTCTCAGGGTCACACAATACGCATCAGAATTGATTGTTGTGCCTCTCGGCATAAAATCCACGCAAAAAATCCCTTTCCTGTCCCAAAATACAGTTGCCATGATGTTTCGTGCTGAAATTGTCTGTTTGGCTTTCACTCTGGTTGGCGACGATGTGTGTCGCCGTTCCATCGACTGTTGCTTGAACTCAGGAGTCATATGAGACACCCAAGTCGACGAAGAAGTGAAAACTGCAGTCGTGGACTGGGATTCTTCACAGCCGGCAGATTTCTTTGACGTCGGAATTCAAAAACTTGTTGAGCGGTATGACAAATGTTTGAACAAAAATTGAAATTATGTAGAAAAGTAGATAAAAGTATGTAGAATATGGAAAAAATATATTTTAATGATATTTACAGTATTTTTTTTAATTAAAAAACGGACCTTATTTAAAAATTACCCCTTATATAAATGATAAAATGCGAGAATACTATTAGGTAATTGTGCATTTCTGAATATTTACAAGGCAGAATTATCATGAAAACAATGATTGTGCCAGTAGAAGCGCCGAATTGTTCAACCAGCAACATGCTGGTAAGCATGTCAATCGCAAGTATGTCTTGGAGTTGGTGAAAAATTTTCGGAAGACCGGGTCTGTGGCAAATCAAAAGCGAAATGATGAAATCCGAGAAGAAACTAAGTGGGGGAAGTCGCGCTTCTTGGCTTCCTTGTTGTGGGTCGTACGTTGAGTACAAGGTAAATGGCTATTGTATCGGGTATTAATCGAACCAGTATTTAACGAATTTTGAAATTCCATAAGATTTTTCCCTACTAGACTCATTTTCTTAAAGAATTTAATGCAGACGACTTTGACTGCCCTTTGCAGTTATGTGAGACTATAAGTGAACGGCCGATAAATACAACAAATTTTGTTTTTAACGTGCTTTTTCAACGAATGTGCTACTTTTATAAATGATACAATCAATCACCATAATTGTCGATATTGGCCAGATTCTAATTCGAGGATATTTCACGAAGCACATACCTACTCATCACCCCAAACAATGGACTGTTTACGCTGGCTTTTTCGTGATAGTCTAGTTGGTTCTTTTTTCTTACTTGGTAATGGGCAACATTAATCCAATGTTGACTGATATTGTAGGAAACGATGATCATTACCTCGAAGATCATTTCATCTGATTACTAGTTGTCCGATAACATTTGGTTCGAAGATTTCTGGATCAATGGAAAAAGAGACGCTGTTGAATGGCCCATACGATCGGCAGATTTATCTCCGCTAATTTCTTTTTGTGGGGTCTTCTGCAGAGCAAATTTACGCAATCCAACGCGATTCTTTACAAGATTTACGACGACGTATAATCAACGAATGCCGGCTGTCATTCCATAAATGCTCTAAAACATTTACTACCCTGAAACTTTAAACTGAATTTCCGCGAGATCTATTGCTCTGAATCCAAAGCTAAAAACACTACTGTAAAACACATTCATCGAGCTTCTGGTGCTCCTTACATTTTAAAAAGTTTGGTATCTAAGCCACTCATATTTTGAGGTTGAAGATAGGTGAACTTAAATAGCCGTATTATATGTCTTCCTGGCAAACTAATTTGAGGAGTTCGTTTTCAGTGGACCACCCTGTATAGTATTATAGTATAATACATATTATAGTATGACATACAGTGTTACCGTACACAGCTTTTAAAAGATACATTTAAATTTAGAAACCAATACGTCACCTATTCACTCACATTTTTATCCCTACTATACATAATGTACATAATGTAGTGTTGGATTTAAATTCGCTCAATAGGGAAAATATTTTAATATATTAATAAGATTTCCATAAAGAATGAATATTATTGTGGAATTATTTTCAGTTCGAACCACCAACCTATGAATAATTCCTACTGTAAACCAAAGCCTTCACCACTGAGACTTTTGTTTCATGCTTAACTTATAGCGTATCATAAAAAATTTTCCAAAATGACATCTTCTGTTTAATTTAGTAATATACAGTGCTTCCCAAAAGTAACGGATAAATTCTATAAAATCGTTGAGAAAAATATTTCATAAAAATGCTCGGACACGTCGATTTTTATTTTTAAATTGTTAATTAGAGATGTAATTTTCAACCCCCCCCCCCCC
>JABXWE010064113.1:0-16863 GCA_014611495.1 Limonius californicus
AGGATTGATTTTAAAATTGAACGTTTTATGAGAATTATAAACAATTGTAAACTCACCTAACTTAATAATGAAACCTCTCCTTTATCATTTAATAAAATTGACTACGTATTGTTAAGTAACAAAGTTAAATTTTAATAGTTAGATTTATTAGTAGTAGTAGATATTATGCATTTTGTTTTATATACTTAAGGCAGAATTGATAATAGCGTGATTTTATGATCTTATCAACAACATTGAATTCAAAATCGACAACCTGTACCTGTCGAACATGAATGGAACAACTTCGTTACTAGTCGTTCCAAATAATTTAAAAAATTTAATTATGCCTACGTCTTAATCATATACAGATTGGATAACAATTTTTGAATACTGTAACCAGAAAAAAAGGTTGAAAACTTATGTGATGAAAGTCAGTACATTTGATCGCCTGATTTCATTGCTTCAGTAACGTAGCAACCGCAGTTACAACAGCTGCAATGCAGAGAGCTATGGCATTTTAGGTACATCTTCAATAAATCATCAAAAGCTCGTAAAACACAGGTACATGTAAATAGCATTATGGACCACAAAGTATGTATCGCAGTTAGATTTCAAATCGGTGTTTGACAACTATGTCTTGCCATTCCCTATAACTATATAATCCAGCTGCTTCCATGATAAGGTGATTATTTGATTCGGTTCTTAGGTTCCTAAAGTTTCAATCCTTGTTTATATATTGACTAGCGGCAAATAGAATTGAATAATGGAATTGTTGAAACAAATTAAATCTGGTAAAAACCAAAATTTCAAAAAGTTAGAAATAAACTTAAAGTAAAAGTACAGCAGCTGAAGGAATTTAAAGAGTCCAATTTTGATAACCAAAACTATTTTTATTCGTAATACGCCGTAGAGGCTTTTGTTGTTTAAGCCTTGTTTTTAATTTAGTTTTGTATGACAAGCTTCATATCATTCATTGTACTTCTTGTTTTAGTCCCGTTTTAGTTCATATTTCCACTTCAGGCGGGATGTATATAGGTCTCTGAATATGTTATTCCAACAAAGCAAGCCAGTTAATAATAGTCAGATTGTAAATCAACATAATTTTGTAGCTTTATTGATTTGGGTTGGGTAGTACGTAGTTAGATTACGGTTCAATTACTATTAATTCAGTAGCAAAAAGAGTTCTTTTCTTTCGATAGACGCGAAAATCACCACTCTGAAGCGCCCATGAATTTTAACTACATGTATTGCGTTCCAAGACGGTTTTCACAAGTAGATCAATATTAAGTCACTACAATTTACCAAAAAAAGGAATAAAACATCGAGTCATTTGTAGAAGATGAAAACTGTTAAAAAGTTGATAGATTAATAGTTGTTCACAGATATCAAATAAAACTATAAATAAAATTCAATTGTAAGATTTTTTTCTAAATGAAAACCGCTGAAATTGTAATTATTAGAGAATACAGTTTACGAAACCATCAAAAAATATTTCAATTTTCTTAAACAGCTTATAAAAAGTGGCGACTTTATTCGCTAATAAAATCATTACGCGGTTTAAAATATGTTTAAAGTAAATGCTTTCATACAGTTGGTTAGCGAATATGTCAAGAAAACGTGAAAACCAGACCGAATAAACAAAATATTGAAAAATGTAATTAAAATGTTTTGATGCAATGCAAAAGAAGCACTGTTTATAATTCCAAAACAGATAAACCAACATTTCAGAAATTATTTGTTTCGTGCAGGGATTTCAAAATGTATATGTCGTTTTTTAGACTGATGTGATACTGGTATACGAGGTGGGGGAAAAACTGATAGACAGGCATATACGAGACGCGAGACGGGCCTATAAAAACCAACCCCCTCAATTAACATGCATAACAATCAGGAAAGTCATGTGAATCTGCGCTTCACAAACTTCTCGGTAGGGTAGAAGCGTCAATAATCACCAAAGAAATAGCTCTAGCTATCTTCTTGGGCAGAGGGGGTATCTGATAACACCTCCTATCAATAAATGATCTCTGTCACCCGTAAACATGGCGTCGACAATACCACAAACAAATGGATAAAAACCACGTTAGAAGGGCGCCAAACTCGGGCTTGTCTGGGAGAAAAACTCTCAGGGTACATACTGCCAAGGGCTGTCCACAAGGGAGGGTTTTATCCCGCCTTCTATGGAACTTGGTAGTCAACGAACTTCTACAGATACTCAATGATAAAGGGTTCTACGCCCAAGGTTATGCGGATGACATAGTTATCCTTATAAAGGGCAAACACGCAGCTATCATGGAGAAACCTCATGCAGAGGACGCTAAACATCACTCAAAGGTGGGAAAGGAAAAATCTCAAAATTAATCCCTGCAAAACATCAATAATTCCCTTCACCAAGAAAAGAGATACAGAGGCATTTGACAACCTAACAATCTTTGGTGAAAGAATTCGGGTTAGCCAGAAGGTCAAATATCTGGGCATCACCCTGGATGAATAACTGAACTGGAACATACACTTGAATAACATCACAAACAAAGCGAAAATGGCCCTTACGATGGGCAAACGCATATTTGGTAAAACGTGGGGACTGAAACCAAAAATGAACCAATTGTACTACACTGGAGTAGTTATACCCATGATAGTTTATGGTACCCTAGTGTGGTGACCTAAAGTTAAGCAAAAAACAAACATCACAAAACTAACCAGGATACAGACAGTGGCCTGTTTGTGTATATGTAGAGTCATGAACAGCACTCCAACTCCATCTATGGAAGCCCTTTTGGGACTAATCCCTTTAGATATATGTATATATATATATATATATTGCCATGATATTACAGACACCCTAATTAATAAACACCATAAACATTACGTTTGTAATCTTATTATACTAATTTTACTACATAAAGGGTTGTTGAAACGAAGTCACAGCAGATTATTTGCTTGTTAATTCATTTCCGATGTGGTATGTTAGCATCGTAATTTCTATATGTGGAGACATCCTAGTAAAGGTGGAGTTTTTCTTTTTGTATGTCATTGTTACACAGGTATTATGTATCGTTGATAAGATTGGTACAGGCAGATTCTGAAATTATTATGTAAATTTTAAAATTCATATAAAGTTATCATTTGAACAAGGTTAAAATGTTAAATTGAATATTTAAACGAGTTTGTAATGCAACGATAATTGTTCTTATGATTAATTTGATATTAAAGCAAGCTTTGTAATGTGTTATGCGACTAGATTTGTTTGAAATTAAGATAGAAATTAAAATTTATTAAATTTGTAAGGTTAACGTTATAATTTTGGACTGACTTCAATAGAAAGGTGATTTAGTATTTGAAATTGTAATTAAAGGAACTTTATTAATGTGGAAGAATATGATACCAATGTTTATTTATTGTTGTATAAATATTATATAAAATTTAAGTAGGTAATTATATGAGATTTCTTATTATACAACTAAATTATGTCATGTGAGATGTTAAAACGTAGGAAATGTCATCAGCTATGTAATTGTGTAATTAGATTTAACTTTGAAATTTCTATAAGAAAATTATTTATATAATTAATATTGTAATTTAGAATTGTCATTAATGTACTTTTTTGTGATTGGTCAGTTTCTAAAATAGTTGAGAATTTTGTTGAATTATTATTGGTTTAAATTAAAACAAAATGCGAGGAGATTAAAAAATTTTGATAAACAAATAGAGACGTGAAAATTTTGCTCCAAAAATTGTAATTAAAAGTGTTCGTAATAAAGAACTAATTACTCATTATAAATAAAAAAGTGCTTCATTGTGTTCTACGAGAAAAATATTGTGCTTCGGAACCTAATCTTAGGTAATATATGGAATTTTGAAAGATAGAAGCTGTAATAGGTTCATTTGAGGCGTACCACGTCTTGCAAAGCATCAAAAAAGAACTTCAAAGTTGTGAATCTCCGTGTTTTGATGTTTATTCTGAGGTTATATGAGAACACTAAAAAAATAAAACAACGCATATTAACTTTTATTGAGATTTGTGTAATTCATATTGAACATTCACTTACTTGTGTGATGATTATGTATCTTCGGGGACCTCTACTTAACAAAATATATAAGGGAAGTCATTATTTAACAAGAAACAACCGTTAACGGGAGGCTGACGCAACAAGCAAGTTGAACTGTCTGCAACTTGGGAGCTGCGTGTGATACCTATGCGCATTGCAGGGTTGGATTGAGGAGAATTGGTTTCAGGTAATTCTTATAAGAAAGTTATTTTTTTTTATTAATAAAGAAAATGAATGTGTATAATTTATGTAAAATCTGCATCCGTACAAATTTTATTGAGCATAATTAATTTCTTAATTTGATATCTTTATTTAGAATTTGAGTCATTTAAATACCTGTCGTTTGTCTTTTTATGTCTCTGTATTTAGAAGTATATGCAGTACCCTGAGATATTAATCTACTATTGTTCATGGATAAGGTAGGTATTCATGAAGATAAATATTTGTTGTAACTTGGAGCTAGCAACATTTAATGTTATACCGGGTGAGATTAAATGTCTATGGTGTTTACATAAAGAAGAATTTTGATTTAGATTTGTAATTTGGTGTATACAGGGAAAATTCCCTTATTTGACTAATAACAATTATTATCACTGCGAAAGCTATAATCACCATAGCAAATTTTATGGCACCTTCAACATACGGGCTTTATAGCAATATATATATATATATATATATATAAGGGGAAGCCTGGATTAGAGCACATAGAACGAAATCCACCGGCAACTGACATATCAGCCAAGAACGATATGGACACAAACGAATACAGGAAGTAGTAGAAAGTAACCCCATCCTTCAAATGGGTACCGACTAAATCCTTCCAGAGTATTACTTTAACAAACCATTCACTGTGAGATACAATCGCAATGACTGGGCCCGAGAAACCCCACCTCAACTGTCTAGGGGGCTAGTCCGGTACACAGACGGCTCCCGCATGGCATGAGGGACAGGAACCGGAATATATGGCCAAACGAGCACATTAGTGTACCCTGGGAAGTAAAGCCACAGTCTTTCAAGCTGAAATATTTGCAATAATGCAATGTATCCAAAAAAAATGCAAAACGCGGGTATACCCAACAACGCATAAGCATCTTATCTGACAGTCTGCAGCTTTAAAAGCACTTGAATCACCTCCTTCCAAATTAACGCGGGAATGTCTATACCTCCTGATATCCTTGTATGAGAAGAACGTAGTTCAGCTCATATGGGTGCCAGGGCACACGAAGATAAAGGGAAACGAAACAGCAGATTCCTTCACGAAAACCGGTGCATCCACCCAGTTTATAGGGTCAGAACGTGTATTCGGTATCCCCTAACAAAGCAATCGAACAGCAGTAAAAATGTGGATATTACACAACAAATTTCTCGCTGGGAGGCAGTACACGGATAAAAACTGGGGAAGGAGGTAATTGGAACGCCTTCTCGCAAACTAACAACTGACGTCCTTCGTCTAGGACGTATTCAGATCAGACGGTTAGTAGGACTTATAACAAGGCACTGCTACCTGCGAAAGCACCTTCACAAAGTAGGTGTATACAAAGGAGACACACTTTGTAGATTATTAGAAGAAGAGAAGGAAAAGCCTCACACCTAATCTCTGACTGCCCAGCACTTTACCGCAAGAAACAGCAACTATTCAGGAGAATATTTCGTGAAACGACCTTCACACATGAAAACCTCGTAAAAGATATCCTGCAACTCGTGGAGGGCACAGATCTACTTTGAAAGGATCGGGGGCGCACAAAAGACCACAGAGTCGAAGTAAAAACTGGGCTAACTAACCCACTTCAAAACCCTGCTATTAATCAATTAATCAATCAATACGAGATGTAACAATTTAATTCACGGAATAGCCGCGTATTGTCGCCCGTGACGCAGTTGTATCGAAATCGCGTGAGTATTCATGTTTGAGCATATTTGAAGTAATGCATCCGTAAATTTCAAGCTGATAAAGCCAGTTGTTAGTTAAGTATTGGCAACAGTTATCTGCTTATGCACTTTGGTGTAAAAATGAGCAATCGAAATCCAAAATTACAAAGGGTAATTAATAGCATATACAGCAACGTGACGGAAATAGTTAGACTAAACGGAAAGACATCGGAAGAGTTTAGAATAGAAAAGGGAGACAGTTTAAGTCCACTTCTTTTCGTTGCCTACATGGATATAATAATAAAACGAGCCAAGAACCAAACTAGACCGACAAGACTAGGGTACTTCAACCTAATTCCAGTATACACACAAGACCTTATATACGCAGACGATATTGTTTTAATATCAGGCACAGTAAATGTCCTACAAAGAAACATTCAATATGGAATACCTGCCTACAAGAAAAAGGAATAGAAATAAACAAGAACAAGAGTAAGATTCTACATATCACACAAGTAGAAAGAGAGGAAAACATAGACATAAGAATAGATGGACAACAACTAGAGCTAGTAGAAAAATACGAATACCTAGGAACTATGATAAATAAAGACGGTAAAATCGATCAAAAAACACGCAACAGAATAGCCAAAGCAAGTAGAGCCTACTACCAAATAAACACCACCCTATTAGGAAAGAAAGAATTAAGCACCAAAACAAAATTACATCTGTACAAAACCATTTACATACCTACACTCAACTACGGGTCGAAAACGTGGACGATGCTGGATAAGCATAAATCCAAAATAACAGCTACAGAAATTAGGTATCTCCGGAAGATAATAGGGAAAACCAGAAGGCATAGGATACGTAACAGAAGCGTTAGAGACAAACTAGACTTAAAACATCTAGTAGAAGAAATAAAGGGAAAACAACAAAGCTGGTACGATCATTTGGTTCGCATGGAGGAGGAAAGAATACCCAAGAAAATGTTCAATATGAAACCCGAAGGAAGGAGTAAACGGACTAGACCTAGAATCCAGTGAGAAGAAACACTAGATGAAATGGCAAGGAAAAGAGGAAAACCCCCCACAGAGATACGGAGAATGGCAAGAGAAAGGAACACCTTTAAGAGATGGATTAAAGGCCCAACACCGTGTGGTATAAATGGTGACAAAGAGAAAGAAGAAGAAGAAATTTAGAGATTCTGTCGGGTAAGATTTAGAGCCGTAGGTCCCGTGCCACTGCGATGTGAAAGACGTTATAAATCACCACTGGGATTGGCGCTACCTCAATTAGGCAAACTTCATAGTTAATGTGTACCAAGAGCTTCAGTGCATAGACATACTTGAAAATCCGCGTCCTAGATCTCGCCCAATCAAAACAATCAAACACCGAAGTTTGTATGAAAATCGGAAAAGTTCTACTGATACATTAGAACTGTTGAAAGTAGTATATGGTGTCGATTGTTATGTGATTTTCAAATTTGCCGCTACACTTGAACTAATTTCTTAATTTGTTTGCCGCTTCGTTAGAATTAATATCGCTATTTTAATTGGTTTTATTTTCGGTTACCGTTTCACTATTTTGTTTTGTCTTTCGAAGTTCGAGAGATGTTAATAGTTCCTTTGTGTGAAAACTGCAAGCCCTTGTTTTTCTTCCGCGCTAGACCTTGAACGCTTCCTGGAACTCGCGCGTTTAAACAAAATCATTCTAGAACATTGCGCAATATTTCGTAACGTGGTGCAATATCGTTTGGGAGAAGTGCAGGTCCCCATTGCATTTTGAGTTAGTTGGCCTTAGATCTCCGCCAGACTCCGGTCTTCGAAAATACGATCAATCGAGGGCCGTTACAGACGGTTGTAACGTTGCATAATCGTTTTCCTTTTTCTTCGCGGCGCTTTGCTATCCTACGTTTTACCGTACCGTTTTGTTTGCTGTAGAGCAAAAGTAAATCGACTTAACCGTCGGATATATATATAAGCCATAGCAAAATGTACGCCTTGGTGTTGGACAATTAAAGATTATAATTGCTCCTGTCGGATTTAGTTCGGATCTTTGTGATGTAAAAGGAAATAAATCGTGCGAGTGGTTTGCTAGAATTTGGTTCGTTCCCGTCGTCCGAAAAAGTCTCGCTTCTGTCCCCACGTCATCTGACCTGATTGAAAGCAACTCGGCCCTCTACAGGGGCGTAACAACTACATCTTGTCTCAACGCTGCCCCGAAGGACGCTGTTCTTCGATCCTTTATGGTTTTTCGACCCTACAACTGGAAATCGCCATTATATGTGCCTACTCCTCTGAACTTTAAGGTAAAACAGACCAGTTTTTTTGTGTGTGGTGAAACCAAACTTGCGCGCGACTTGCAAAATTTAGCGGAATTAAACTTTGTCTTGTTAAATCCAAAAAAAAGCGACCTTCTGCCAAAAATCTTTTATTTGCACGAAATATTTGTAAAAAGAAACTTTATGCTGTTTTCCTGTAAACTACGCCATTGACCACACAGATATATCGCAGTATAAATATTGTGAGTCATAGGCGTCGTTCTCTGAACGTTCAAGAATTAAAATTCTGTAATTTAAACTTGTGTTATAACTTGCCATTTCGTTGTATTGTCATATGTCAAATATTTCATTATATGTGTTTTAAAGTTTACTGTCTCTTATTGTGTCTATTGTACTTGCTGGTGTAAGAATTTTGCAAGCTTTAAATATATAAGAGGAGGCACAAAATAAAGGTAGGTTCCATTCACGTGAGCTGTTGGCTTCTCGGCCTTCCACGAGGACCTACACAATCAGCTGGATTTGGAAGGTGGCGCCCACTTATCTTGACTCGCCCTGTACACAACTAAAGATTTTCTCCCATAAGCGATTTTCACGAACTCCCCCTACTCCTCTGAGCTAAGCTGTAGGCCCTTTTCCATCAAACTAGTTACGAATCGTCGAAAAAGCTCGATTGGCCTGTAACACGATGCTATGAAAATGTGACGGATGACCACCACCATGGTGGTGTTTTTCTTCGACCACAAGGTAACAGTCTACCAAAAATTTATAGAACAGGCACAAATAGTCAACCAACAATGCTATTTAGAGGTTCTAAAGAGATTACGTGTATCTGTTCTCAAGAGAAGACCCGAATTGTGGTCTGACAATGCTCCAAATCACAATGCGCTCGCCATGAGAGACTTTCTGGCCAAAAAGTGACTACCCAATTACATGATCCTGCCTACACGCATGACTTAACTCCCTGTGATTACTAGATATTTCTAAAATTACAAACTGCGCTGCAGGGACGCAGATATTCTAATATAACTGATATCCAACAGAATGCGAGACAGATACTCGACAGTATTCAGGAAAATAAGTTCCAAGCCTGCTTCCAAAAATGAGAACACTGTCTAAGTCA
The DNA here is from genome assembly GCA_014611495.1 of Limonius californicus. Taxonomy (NCBI): domain Eukaryota; kingdom Metazoa; phylum Arthropoda; class Insecta; order Coleoptera; family Elateridae; genus Limonius; species Limonius californicus. The sequence goes on from JABXWE010064113.1 coordinate 9,296, forward strand.
GTGTATAGATGTCACATCTCGTACAACAGCAATTGTATGTAACAACCGAATCACCAGCAAACTTTTTATTTATCAAAATGTTTTAAGTAACAAAGCTAATAACAATCAATGCGATGAAAATGAAAATTTTGACAATAAATTGTTAATACAATCATTTGCACATTTTGCAATTGCTAATGATGTAAACCAGTTAGAGAATCTATCTAAGGTGTTACTACAGTACCTTAAAATAAGCTAAAATAAGCGTTATCTATTACCATTGTAGGTAGATTAATATCAAGATTTTCTGCTTACTGTTTTTTAACGAATGGTCAACATAGCCGAGATTGTAATAAAGTGAAAAAATAAGAAAGATTGATAAAACGTATGACAAAGAAATTGCCAAACTTGTGAAAAAAAATAAACTAAAATCAGCCTATGTTTATGATATATTTAAACCTAATTTAGGATTTTTTTCCATCTTATTCATAAAATTACGACTCCATAATAAGAAACGAACTATACAAAGGGTTACAAGAGTTGAAAATACCGCCGAAGTTAATTAACCTAGTGAAAATGTGCTTAGCAGATACCAAAGCGAAAGTGAGAATTCAGGATCAACTTTCAGAAGAATTCAAAATAGAGGTGGGACTGAGACAAGGAGACGCCCTATCAACAACTCTTTTTAAACTTGTGCTAGAAAGGGCGGTACGAAGCCTACCAATAAACCCTGGAGGCACAATCTTCAACAGGCAGAACCAAATACTAGCATATGCCGATGATATAGATCTCATTAGCAGAAATAAGAAAGAGCTAGAAGAAATGTATAAATATTTCGAGGAAGCAGCCGCAGTACAGGGTTTAAGAGTAAATGCCACAAAAACGAAGTACATGATAACAGCAAGGAATACGGGGAAGTGGGAAAATATCACGGATATAAACATAAACGGTCAATGTTACGAGAAAGTCGAGTGCTTCAGATATTTAGGGTCGTTAATTAAGGAGGGAAATGTAATACGAGAAGACGTGAATGCACGCGTAATGCAAGGGAATAGGTGTTTCTACGCGTTACAAGAGGTGCTAAAATCAAAAACGCTCTCAACAAACTCTAAAATAAAAGTGTACAAAACGGTAATAAGGCCCGTGGTGTTGTACGCAGCAGAGACATGGAGCCTCACAAGAAAAGAAGAACATATGCTGGAGACATGGGAGCGGAAGATCTTCCGCAAAATATACGGGCCGGTACAAGAGAATGATGGGTGGAGGGTAAAAATGAACCATGAGCTCAAAGTAATGTTTAATGGACCAAGTATCGCCAATGAAATACGAAGCAGACGTTTGAGTTGGGCAGGGCACTTGCAGTGCATGGAGGATACTCGAAGTGTTAAAAAGACCCTAACAGGAAAAATCGATGGAAAGAGGACACAAGGAAGACCAAGAAGTAGATGGAATGGCAACTTAGAAAGTGCCATACAGGAGCTCGGAATAAAGAATTGGAAGAAGAAAGCAAAAAACAGAAAGGAATGGGCAAGGATTGTAAGAGACGCGAAGGAAAAACTGCAACAACATCCATAACGCCAATATCAGCAGCCCGCGGCAAATAGAGATGAGAGGAACAGACAACCTTGCTGACTATATTAGCAGGGTTGGGGGGCGGGCAGCCGCCGCTCCCTGTAAAAGATCAGGCCCCGAAAACCGTGAGGGAGGCCATGGTCTTGCAAGGACTGACGAAGCCAAGGAGTAAGTAAGTAAGTATTCATAAAATTAACATGCTTTAAGAACATGATCCATACAACCTCAGTTCCAAGATTTATCTAATTGTCATAAATGCGGAACAATGGCAAGACTGTGTAACCAATTTTAGCATGAGGAACAGCGACAGAGTTATCACAACTGAACTAAGCTAACATTTCTCTAATAGAAAGACATGAGCACTTACCTTTGTTTTAAGTAAGATAAAGAAATAATATTACAGATTGTCTACAAAAAAGAGTGCACTAGATTTTGAATTTCCAACGCGGTTTAGGATCACCATAACAAGTAAAAATTAAAAAAAAAGAGTTTGCTACTACTCAGAAATGACAACATTAATATATTGTAAAATCAATACATCCTACTTGGGGTAAACTATGTTTTTATATCCAAAACAATGTCTACAGGTTTCATATTAGGAGATCACGGCATCCAAATAACGAGAGCACTTTGTCCAAACTATGGGTTGTAGTAGTGTAAGTTTATCTAATATCGAACATATAGGTATAATTTGTGATACATCGTTATGCAAAAACGAAAGAACATATCTTTCCGAAAGCACGTGTTAACTCAATACATTGTGCTAAGATTTTTATAATCATATTGAACAGCAAAGAAATTTCCAACATTTATTCAACCCTAAAATAACACATCTTGCATACCTTGTTAATAAATTCATCTAAATAATTTTAAGATCTTCTTCTACTTTAATTGCGTGTTTCAAGCAGCTGTTCCAGTTGTTATCAGTTGCCAACGCAATTTCTCTAATTAAAGCTACCACACTACCACTTCATGTAGGAAAAGTATATCTTTTCCCAACGTGTAGTTTTAGCTGAATATCTGAATTCTATCTGGTTTAATTCGCTTGGTATTGAAAGCTTATACTATTATACACATGTTGTATGGCCAATGCAGGCTGCATTTCAAGTTTATTTCGACAAAAGTAATGTTCTCAACATCGATCTCTTGTTTATTATCTCCTTTAATATCCATAGCTTCAAGCACATCAAGAATATTTCAGAGGACGCCACAAGGCAGTGATTTAACTTTTATAGTGTATATGAGTTTTATGGACTGAATAACACCCGAACAACACATCTAACTATGCAACTACAAATTGTCTATCTCAAACATTTCTAAAGCAAATTGCTGTTGTATTTGCCTAAATACCTTAATGGTAAATAAAACCAAGCAAATTGCTTAAAAAAGAAAACAATAAGTCTGTATTTAATCACGCTAAAGTTTCAGAACAAAATTAGATGATGTTTTTTTGAAAATGCAATCAGTACACTAAAATGGTTTGATATTTAATTGAATGTAGTTAAGTAATCTGAACTGAAACTAAACCATGAGGACAAGCATTTCAAAAACTAAAAAATTAGAATCTGGAGCGCAGAACCTATCCGGCTAACCAGCTACAAAGGTGTTAGAATTATTATTTAAGTAGGTTCACAACACAAGTACGTTTAGAATAGTCTACTTTCGGTCAAGCGAGAAGTCTTATACACTTTTCTTTCCAACAGGTAACCGACAATGCCTGTTGAAAGTATTCATTTCTTGTGTTACTAGGGTTCTCAGCCCACCAATGATAGTGATTATGATAGATCATCATTTGGCGCCGGGAAAATCATGGTTCATCGGTAAATAGAATGTTTGAAGTAAATTCACAAATGCTGGATTACCCTGCGGCTACGCCACAGCCACGCACAAAATAGTACCATTTTACGATGATCATCTTCTCTCAGAAACTGTACGCTTCTTGTATGATAAGCATAAGTCAAATTTCACGCAGTGTCTGCCACACCCCTTGACGAGAACTACCCGTCACCCTGGAACTACCTATTGTACTAACAACAATATTTTGCTCCAGCTGACGAATAAGTTTTTCCACAGCAATTGCTTCATGCATTCTGTTTCAAACTTTACTTGAACCACTTTATTTGCTACCTGTAAGCTGGTGTAGACAGGTTCTTAATATGAAGCTGTAGATAATGCCTTTGCATTTGATGCTATAGTAGTTAGTAAAGCAATTACAGTGTATTATAATAATAATTGGGATCGCGAATGCTCCTGTGGTTTGGGCCCTTAGCAGTAGAGATCGAGAAGATCTACCAGTCGTTGGGATCATAACATCTGTTTTATGTTGCTTAAGGTCTACGTACTCTAACAACAAAAAATTCCAATTTCAAAATATTAGTTTAAATAGTCAAAATAATTTCCATTATTCTCTAGGCAATAGTAAAATTTACTCTCAAATTCTCTCCAAACATTTTGGAAGGTTTGTTGGCGGAATAGCTCGGAACTCCTAAACTATTCCTTGTAGCAGTTGTGCTATAGACTGAAGCTGAGTTTTGTAAACAACAGATTTTAAGTGACCCCATAGAAAGAAGTCTAATAGGGTCAAAATTTTGATATCTTGGGAGCCATTCTATTTTTCTGAAGCGAATCGGGAAAGAAAATGTTAACATTGAATAATATTTTGTAAAAGCTTTCCGATGAGGTATCACTTAGTGGTTGTTACGTTTTGAAATTTTTTTGTTGGGATATCTTTTTTTACATTCACACTAGCGTCCAACTCCCCCGGCACCGCGTTTACATTCATTGGGGTGCGGGCGTCCCTTACATCCTAGTCATTCATGCAACATGCACCCTAAATTTAACTAAGTGAAATACGGTCGCCTCAGCCAGGATTTGACCATGCTGCCGATTGAACCGCATTTCACTGTGACCTCAACTGACAGCGCTTGTTCGCACTGCCCCTCCGAGGTCTCTTTGTTGGGATACCTAGTGCCTAAAGAGTTGAATGGGGAAAGTTACCTTGATGATTTCCCCACCACGTTATAGCAACGTTTTCTAGACATATTCAATGCCTATTTTATTTCATGCGATAACCCACATTGTACGTTTTCAAATTGACACCCTGCTTGAAAGGCACGATGCTAATCTAACTGTGTTTTATTTTACGAGTGTACTCCTATAGATATTTTAAGCTGTAATGTAGCAGGATCATAAGAATCTAGCCATGATGAAGATATGTACGCAGTCGATTTCGAAAAATTAAAGATAATTCTCAAGGATTCTTCTAAAAATGTTAACGCCCCTGCCGTGAAATACCTCAATTTATATATTTAACAGATTAAACAAACTTTTACAGCCAAACGCGGATTTCATATGAAATAACCTTGAAGTAGTATCCTTGGCTCAAATGCATTACTATTACAGGATATCATATTAAAAATTAAAAATATTTCGAAACAATAATAATAAACCGTTTTTCTTCTTCATTCCAAAAACATTTTAAATGACCCTCGTAAAATAAACTTATCAGTTGAAATAGCCGACTTCTGCGTTTGATGTGTATTGTGTACCTAAAATAAACGTACGATGTTGCTTTATAATCTGTATAAAGTGCGTCAATTAATTTTTTAAAAACGCCCCTTGTATATATCGGTTGGAAAAAGGTGAAAACGGTACGTTATAAGGAGACCAGCAGCAAGCAGAAGCACGCAGCAAAAGAAAAGAGTTAGGTTCCAAAACGAGAAGCACAAAGATATATACCCTTGGGGTCCGTTAGTAGCGGCTCCATCGAGGTCAGTGTAGGTCATCCGAGCATTTAATAGGTAAACACGCTAATTGCGAGTCTGCGCGGCGCCTAGGCGCGTTCTTACATCTCCGGATCAAAGAGCCGCGACCACGTGGAGTTGGTCGGATCGAGCGGCGCAATATAACCACCTAGAAGGGGCCATCAGAACTGGGGCAATTCATGTTGTTCTGCCCCTCACAGGTGCAAGAGATCAAGGGGAGAGGGGCCAGCTGCGACGGCGGCCCCTTTGATGTCAGCGCTGTGCCTGCCTCATATTGTTTCCGGCTGCCGAGGACCTCTATTATGTAAACAACACGAACGTTTGAAGTCGCCGGCACGACCGAACCGGTCATAAAGTACACCGCAAATGAGGTACGGTGGTCGACTAAAAAATACTGCCAGGACGGCTGCTTGCGCTAATTGTGTTAATTTGAATACTAATAAGCGCGCGTGGACCTTCGTCCGGCTCATGTCCACCGCTCGTTATGGCACCGCCTTTCGATCTTTCTTTTGGAACAATTATTTGCTGCTCTCTCTCGGTTAACGACTTCTTAAAAGAATGGTGAGCCGATTCGCTTGCTGCTCTTCTATGGCGATGTGCAAATTCAATAAGCCCCGTGCCTCTGATTTCGTTTTTATTTACCGCATCTTCAAATGAAAAATATATTTGGTTTACAAACAAAACAAATATAAAATTGTGCAAATATAGTTGTATAAAATATTCAAATAGTAATAGAATTTTTTACTAACACCTGGTATTTACAGCACTTTATTATAATGTAGAAAAGCTTCACAAACGCTTTTTTTATATTTGCTAGGAATAACATTATTATGGCACATATAAAGCTTCAGCACTGAGGCAGGATAACATAAATATTCTATAAAAAACCCGGCAAGGAAAACCAAAATTTACTAAACTACACCTTGAATTGGATCGTTGGCCATTTTTTTAAATTAAAATGTAGATTCTGAAGCAAAAACATAATTACCATATTTTTAGATAAGTGCTATTGCAGTCCTGAAAAAGTACTTCAACTTTTTTTTAGTGACATTTGTGCTATAGGTTACTTCCTATGATGTTGATTTTTTCTGTGTGTTTTCTACGTTTAATCATCTTACGTTTCGTTGCATTCCTTATGGTCAGAACCTCCTCTCTTAAAATTTAGATTGATAACACCGAATTCCTACCAACAACCACTTTTTACAAAAACCCGCAAATACCACTAATCACGCGTTCAGCGCAAGACAACCCCAATATTAATATTAACATAGAAATTTCCTTAATAGTAATATACAAAATCTGACCTTAGACATTTCACTATCTCTAAATGAACCTAAGCAGAACCAACACGAAGAAACGTAGCATTTCAAACGACTTTTGACATTTCACATTTCAGCAATCTAAATTAAAATGTATAAATCTAACTGGTATTTTGCAGTCGACTAATAACGACGTTTACTTTGTTGAGATGATTTTAACAGGTGGACGTATACTAGCTTTATATAAACGTTTCTGTATACATCTAAAAAGTAGTCAACAATACCTATAATGGATTATTATTAGCCTTGTGTTTTAAACGATAATAGAAAAAGCATCCCGGGTAAACGGAAAATAGTGTAATAGGTACGTGAAATTATTGGTTATACCGTAATAAATCTGACATGAAGAAGGAGGATGGCATGTATTCTGATAAAAAAGTTTTTGAAAAATAGGAAAAATCCACGAACCCCCATGAATGAATCACGGAAAATATTTTAAAGAAAGGAAAGTGTATGCTGCGAAACTAAAGGACTTAAAAAATAATGACAGGAAGTGAAACTTTAGATAAAAGTTTATGAAATTCATTGCACAATCAGTCGAAAAAGAAAATTGACGAATAGATTTTCCAAATAGTCACTAGAGTTTCTAAACCACCACTAGAAATATAGTTTAATATTTCCAAGAAATCCGATTATCATACTGATTTAAAATAAGTACATTAAAAAAACTTCCAAAAGAAAAATCAAAAGAAATTCAGAAATATACAGTGATTTTCCCAGTATAAATACAGTCCTCAAAAACACTAACACGAACTTCCTATAGTGCTTAGTTTCCTCACACGAGACACTTAAAGAATATTATACTTGGCAACGTTGACGATGTCTTTGCATTTATGGAGAATTTAATTAGTAGGCCGACATTACATGAAGCAAAATCGAGATGTCCAAAAATTACGTTTTTATCATTTAAATTTTTAAATTACATAATATTCAT
>JABXWE010064118.1:0-10291 GCA_014611495.1 Limonius californicus
CCTGAAGGATTTTCCTGCGACGATCCATCCTTTCCCCGCCTTCAGTAGAGCGCTCTGGCTTGACCGGCGCTCCTGTACGATTTTCCTGCGACGATACACCCTTTCCCCGCCTTCAGTAGAGCGCTCTGGCTTGACCGGCGCCCCTGTAGGATTTTCCTGCGACAATACATCCTTTCCCCGCCTTCAGTAGAGCGCTCTGGCTTGACCGGCGCCCCTGTAGGATTTTCCACCAGGTTACAATCCTTCCCGTTTCCTCCACGTCGTGTTGTGGTGTGCTGAGATCAATAATCAAGGGGGGGGGGGATTTCCTTAACTCCGACAAGCTAATTTACAAGATATATTACCCTGACTAGGTTTTCTGCAGTTTCCCTAGTCTGTACAGGTGAATACCGAGGGTAAAGAATGACAAGTCGGCCTGCAGCCGCAGTTTTGGCCTTGAGGTGATTTTTACACAATACATGTTTTAAACCTCTACAGCGTTTTATTTATCAAGTTCAGCTACTTAGATTTCGAACCTGTTACTACATAAACTCTTGCTATAACACCTAATTTTTTTGAGGGTTGGGGCTCAATTTGTTGCTTTATTTATATGCTTCATAAAACTTTACGACCATACTTTCAATAATCCTTAAGTTTAGGACTTATCTCTGGAACCGAAACTGTTAACCCATTCGTTAGAATTAAAATCTTGTAAGGACGAAGTATTTGCTTCTATAAAATATCCCATCATTTCTTTCAAGGAAGTTTCCTCCAGGACTAATGTTCTTTGCGTTTCAAAATTTAATACCTATTTCAGAACTATTACAACTCTGGAAAATAGCACTTTATTGCCAAAAGAATTAATCAGATTTTAAATATTTTATAGTCACTGATTGAATCTAACCCAATTAAAATTCAAATAACTATTTTCAAAAAATGAATGCTTTATTACACTAAAAAATATTAATTGCATTAAGCGATAATATTAATGAACTAATGCAGATTGTTTTAGTTTTACCAAGTTTTACTTATCAATTTTAAATAAAAAAATTTGAATTTTCGATATTGTTTTCCTTCTTACCAGCCAAAATTTCACTTTACTTAAGTTAGAAGTTCATTAAGTGTAAAATCAATAGACCCAACAAAATATTGAATTTTGGAAGCAATTTCTATGCTTAAAAATAACATTATTCTATAGTGGTGTCATCTATTGGTTCTGTACGACTTATTTTCAAAAAATAAAAAAATATTAAACTTGACTAACTATTGACCACCCTGTGTTTCTGAAACAGTACAGTTATGGTCTACAATTTATTAAGCACAACTCACAAGTCTTAATTTTACATATATTTTACTGTAATTTATTTGGGAATACCTTCTATTTTGAAAAAAAGATTGTATTGGTAAAAATTATTTGAAATTACTGGATTTTATGTAACCTGTGATAATTTACGAAACAAGAATCAAACAGGTGAATACAATGTTACATCAAAATGCAAGAATTCAAAAAGAACAAATCAAATCAATAAACACTTTGAAAGAAACCTGTAACCCTGACATCATTACTGAGCTAGTAAAACATAATAAATCAATTTTCATAATTACAAAAATTTTTAAAAAGAATGACGTTATTAATAAGAAAATTGGCTTCAATTTTAATAGAAGAGTTCTGCTTATTTAAATGTTTCAACTCTTTGAAGCCATAATACATCTGTCTCTAATGCAATCCATTTGAATAACAAATCCCTCCTATGTTTAAAGAAAATAAAATATTTTTTATGTTCAACAGACTGCCAGAAATGTCTTGATTCAACATTAAAAGTGAAACATGAAAAATATAATATAATAATTTTAAAAATGACTATTTAATTTTCATTTTCAATTTTATTGTGGTTTCATATTTATGCTGATATAATACATAGAGTTGGGAAGTAGCTTTATGTTTGTAATGCAATCTACTCCTTGAAACAAAAATAGCATTTACAGTAGCAAGTTGCGAAAAACAGTAGTGGAAAACCAAGAAGATACTTTTCCACTGTATAAAGTTAACTAAAATATCAAGAACTGAAACTTTAACTGGAGGTCAATATAATTTGTAGTAAAACGGACAGAGTCAAGTTCTGTTGTAGAGTGGTAATCTTGAAAGGTTGTGTTGAATGGAGATAATGATTTAAGTGCATTTATGGAAACTCTGTACCACCATAACATGCTTGAAGAAACAGCTATGATAGAACTGCGTCCAGATGTACAAGTAACAGCAATAGCAGATTACCACAAGAAATATTTAGTCCCTATAGGCATATGCAGTTTCTACAAAATACAACAGTGAACTTATAACTTATGAAAGAAAAACATTTATAGGTTACCAGAAATGAAATAATCCTCCAAAATAGATTTTTGAAATACTTACAGTATAAAAAGACAACCAAAAAAATATTTAAAAAATCCAAACCTTTCTTCTTCTTCTTAGCGGTGCCGTCTTCATCATTGAAGGTTGGCAACAATTTGGGCAAAATCGTTTCTGTTCTTGGCTGTTCTTATTAGTGAATTGCTTATTAGGAATTAAATAATAAATAGCACAACAATAACACTGAACTATATAAAAAATATTGCTTAGTTTCCTTGCATAAACATAATCCGGGTCAAGATATTTCACCTATTAACCCCATTTCAATATCATATGAATGATAAAATATACTTAAATGAAAGAACAACGTTCAAATATACTTAAGTGAAAGACTAACGTGCAACAAACACATTGGAATGTAAAAAAATCAGTTAACAATTTTCTTTGTAATTCTCAATCCTCGTAAATAAACCATAGGTAACATTAACGGCTGGGATTTCAAGTATTCAAAAACATATTTTTCCGGAACAGCTCTACTGATATTGATCATATTCTGTTACGTGGGACCTACAAAATTATTGTTTACTTATTAATGAAACTAGTCTTTAAGGCCTGTGTGACATGGCACAGAATTTTGTACATAATTCTGCAAAACACGTATTAACGGAACAGAATTGTTGTACAATATTGTCTGTGAGCATGCGCAAATAGGTGCAAATTGCGGTGACATCTGTGAGAAAACTGTCAAAATAATCATGGGACTGTCGATAAAGTAGAATTCTAACAAGATTTCATAATATTAGGTTAATGCATAAGTTGGTAGCGCTTTTATTTATTTATTTTACATGAACGCATGACAAAGCAAACGAGCTGCAGCTCATCGCGCATCGATGCGACGCAGACTTTGTACAAAATTTTGTAGACTTTACAACATGAATCTACAGAATTTTGTACAAAATTTTGCTGCATGACGCGACACAGAATTTTGAAAAAACACTTTGAATATCATTCTGAACAAAATTCTGTCATACAGGCCCAAGACCTTCTAGAACTTATTGAAACTTGCATATTAGATGCCGCATTACTCAAAAACATTTATACTTCAATTTTAACTTATTTAATAGCCCTGAGGGACTACAATCTTTAAGCTAACAAATAAAAAATGGTACACACAAGTTATGAAATTTTCAAACACATATTTTTCAAGAACTGCTGTTCTAATTTGATTAAATTGCGCGACTTAATACACTCTTGAAATTATTATTTACTTATTAACGACACTCATCTCAAGGTCTACAAATTTTTGAAAATTATTATGTTAATGCCCATTACTCTCCCAATGGTGAAAAACCCTCAAAATAAAATATTTAAAGCACTAAAATCATAATATGATCAACCATTTTAAAAATAAAGCAACTCAAAAAATGGCATGAACACAAATCATGTTTTTGTAAATAGCTAAATATTTTGTAACTCTGCTAAAACTTACAAAATAAATCATATTCATTATTAAAGCAATATTCTATACGACTTATATTTAAAAATGTTAAGGCTTCATTTCAAAAGGACCCACCTGACTCTGCTACAAGTTACAAATTTACATGAAAAAAATAGAGGCCTTGATAGCAATTTTATAGGAAGATCAACATCTACTAGGTCACTACCGGAAAACTAAATTGATAAATTGATAATTAAATTACAGAGCGTTAAAAAATATATTTTAAGGACATATAGTATGGCTCAATATAAGTGAAAAGTCTTACATACTATATACAATACTTAAAATGTTTTACACTTTTTTCCAGTGTTCTGTATATTTCTTTTCAGCCACACTCCAGTCGACAGATATCATTAAGGTGGGAAGCAGCGTGGCAGACAAGCACGAGTATTGGTAAATCAATACTCAAAGTTAAGGAACGATCCGCGCCGTTCCTACTTGGATGGGGGACCGCAATCTTCGCTCTAACGCTGCAACCCACATGGTGCCTCAGAGAGTACCTAAGACCGTCGGTCCCCCTAGGTTAGTGCGCCACGTCACTAACTACCTCAAACAGGGTTAAAGTGGCAGCAGGGTGCGGAACCGAGTATTTGAACATCCCCGCAATCATTTCCCATACGCAATTTATTTATTAAGAAGGCCAAGACAAGTGTTCTTATACAGGATTTCCTCTGCTCCATAAATAATGAAAATAACTATTTTCAGCACAAAACTACCAAATCAAACTTTATTAATATCATTTGAAAATTACGAATCACTCACATCAACGTGATATTGCTCATCTGTAGAAACATTATCTAAACTTCTAATATTATCAAATTTATCTAGCAGTATTATACTATTACCAACAATTTTAATTTTTCTTTTCTTGCTATCTCTAATTTGCTTTTTAAGACCACTAATTAAACGCTGCAATTTTATTATTTTGTTTTCTCTTCTCTTAATCTGTTTACGAAGAAGCCTAAATTTATCTCTATGATTTACACAAGTATTGCATTTATTAATATAAGTCTGTGTTCCCTTTTCATTATAAGATACTTTTTTTGTGTCACTCAAATGCAAAAGTTTTGCTTCTTCATCTGAACAAGATTTAACATCATCTTCAAAATGTAGTTCTACTTGGTTAACGTCAAGACCCAACTGTTTTAATGGATTCCATTCTCTAAAAAAAGTAATATATTTTAAATTATATATTTACTTCATATGTTAGATATTTTTATATAAAATTACGTTTTGACTGCTGAAATTTGTTGTTCTGGTCTACTAAAGTCTGGCAAATAATATACTTCTGCTTGTAATTCTTTGGGAATTGTTATATCCTGTTCTCTAACAAGAACTTTCTTTGAATTTCCTTGATTTGCAGCCTTAAAATTAAAATTACTTGGTACAGCAGTACATTTCAGGTTTCTCCCACAATAATCATTCTTCACAAAATGATCGCTACATAGTTTAGTGCTTCTGGTAGGTGTAAAATCTTTTCTACGGACTGCTCTTAGCCATTTTTGTAATAAAGGCAAATTATGTAAGGGAAATCTAAAAGAATTTTTAAATCATAGAAAATGGTTATACGTAGGCACACTTACCTATGAAATTTTGTGTCTCTGTATATATCTGAGGATTTGGTACAGCCTATAGCACAACAATGGTTAACCATATCAACTTAAACTGATGGAAACGCTATGCAACGTGATAAATTGTGATAGCGTACTTGTTTAAATACATACCGAAGACGGAAACTATCAAATCTAAATTAATGCAAATGTGATATATTTCACTAGCTACGCAGGATAAAATTAACTTTATTAAAATATACAGCTACGAAAACAACTTTGCAATTTAATTTTAAAATTGAGTGTCTGTCGGGGTCAATTTTTGGGGTTATGTTATACATTATTATTTATATAAGGTAGAGTGGGGTAAGTGCGTTATCGGGGAAAGTGCAATCTCGGGATTGTAGAAAGAAAATTATGATGATGGTTTGATAATTTCTGATTAATTTAAAACATTTTGGTGTCCACTGCAACGTAGCGTTATGGCGGGAAGGTAATACCACGTCATTTCGAACATAACCTTGTGTATTGTAGATACTACACGTTCCACTTGCGTTGCGAGTGCCGACGTTTGTAAGAAAACTCTTGATTAATTAATATAATTGAGGTAAGTGTTCAATTTTTTTGCATACCGACTGCTGTAATGTGTTTATATATTGAGGATAGATAAGTACTTTAGGAATTTTTGGTATTTTTTGCTATTATCTTGGTGACTGCACTTGCCCCTCCAAAATTAGCTGTTGGGGCATGTGCAATCAGGGTCTCCGGGGAAAGTGCAATCTGCCGATTGCACTTTCCCTACGTTGATTGTCCTTTCCCTAAAAGTTTTGATTGATATTACTCATTAAGTAAGTAATACTTTTTTTATATTTGAGGTTACAAGATGGTACGGAATTACGTGCGGAAAACGACTAAAGCAACACAATATAATACAGACCATCTTAAAATGGCCGTGAATGAAATTAAAAGAGGTACTACCACTATAAGAATGGCTTCAAAAAAATATAAAATTCCTTATAGTACTCTACAATGTTATGTAAAAGGGAAACGTGGCGTGAAAAGCAATACAGGATGTAGATGCCCTGCATTACCTTTAAACGAGGAAAAAAAACTGGCAGAATACCTAAAAATAATGGAAAAATGGGGGTTTGGGATGTCGCGTAAAGAAGTAATGGATTGTGTTGAACAGTATGTAAGAGAAAATGCTCTTGTGACTCCATTTAAAAATAACAGACCTGGGGAAGATTGGTTTCTAAATTTTAAAAGAAGAAACAATCTTTCAGTAAAAAAACCACAGTCTGTAGAATATTCAAGAAAAAGAATGACTGATCCTTTTATTGTGAATTCCTACTTTGATTTGCTGAACGAAACCCTACAATCGTTAGATTTATTTGATAAATCGTCGCAGATCTGGAACCTCGACGAAACGTCCATGTGTACCGACCCTTCTAGAACTAAAATTGTAGAAGCAAAAGGAAAAGCTTCTTCCAGAACCACCGGTGGTTCTGGAAAAGAAAACATCACCTATTTGAATGCAGGGAGTGCTGCTGGTGTAAAATCACCTCCATTAGTGATTTTTAAAGGGCTGAATGTGTGGAGCTCGTGGATTCCTGAGGAAGCAAAGGGAGAATATGTGTACCCAGACGAACTGAAAATGAAAAACAGAAAGATGAGGAGAAGAAGAAAAAGAAGGAAAAGAAACAAAGAAAAACGGACACAAAGAAAAAATTCGCTAAGTAGCTGAAGCACAATATTAGCGATAGTGAAGATAGTCACAGCGATCCGCAATACATAGATACCGACAGTGACTTAGACTTGGATTTAGAAGAATATTCTGACAATGAATCACATCTTGCTCATAATCCATCATCGGAAGAAGTTGAATCAAACAAAGACATTAACGCAGAAGAATCAGATAGAAATAGTAACAGTGCAAAAATTAATGTTATAGAAAATACTTGCGACATCGAGATCTGATAGAAGAAACTAATAAAGAAAGCAAAGAAGAGGAATTTACTAACAGTGAAAGAATAGAATTTACTGTTGGTAAATATCTAGTAGCCAAATGTAAAATCGGAGACTCTATTGGCTTTAAATATTATATTGGAGAAATATTGGATATTATTGATCAAAATGCAAAAATCATTTCCTGCTCTTTTATGAGATTAAAGAAACACAAAAATGGGATACATTCCTATGTCTTTCCAGACATCAAAGACGTATCCATCATAGAGGAACATCAGATTGTAAAACTATTAGATGCCCCTGAAACACGACGGGGCCATTATTATTTCTCGGAGATTTGGCAGTAGTGAAATTTTTGAGGTTTTTCTTTAAGCTACAGAAGGAAGTTTTAAGATTAAATTTATTTTACCATTGTTGTTCTTACTTAGTTTACTTAATTTTTGTATTTTTTCTAGTAATAATAAAGTCTATTTTATATTCCTTTAATTTACAGTTTTGTACTCATTTTTACCAAGACGCATTGTAGTCTTATAAAGTGTATAACTCCATCACGGAAGTTTAAAAAAATAATATAAAATTATTGAGGTTTTCTGCATAGTTCATTCAGTTAAACACACTTGCCCCAGCAATTTTTACGTACATTTGTAGGTGATTAGAAACCGAGATTGCACTTTCCCGTTTTTTCTGGGAAAGTGCAATCAGGCGCAGACCTACATATAATATTTTATTTCTACTATTTGGAATTTTATGTAAAAACAATAAACTTACTATCAGTTAAAGAACTCCCTCAGGTATCGCCAAAAAAAATATCAAAGAAAAAAACTCAACGTTCTAGTTTTTGTAACGTGTTAAAGTTCCACTATTCAAAAACGTGGTCGCACTTCCCCCACTTTACCTTACATGATTGGAACAAAATAAGAAATTCTGTAATATTTGCCCTGTTTATTAATCGTTTTTAAACAAATTTATGTTCATTTGGCTATTAACAAACTCAAAATTTCATTTAATTTCACTTAAGCAGGGGCGGACTGGTATTTATTTCAATCCCTTTGAACTACTTTTAAGAGAGCAGTATTAAATACCCGGGTGCCCGGATTTCGTAGGGACAGCATGGGTATCTTTCTTATTATTAAAGATAGAGATTTGGTTAAATGGGCAATGTTGTGCAGGATTGAATGCTGATTCACATTTCGTTGACAAAAATGTTAAATTCCGAATCGTTTAGAAATTATATCAAAAAAACTGAAAATTGTGATTTTTTTAAAAGTCGAATATTTCCCTTATTATAAAAGATATGGAGAAAAGTTTCACATGAAAGTTGTTTAATTTAATGAGACAAAGTCAAAAATCATGTCAAAATAAAATTCAAGATGGCGGTTTCCGAGATATCAATATACACTTTCTTATCTTAAATGGACGCCATATTGTTTTTTACATGGTTAAATAGAATTTTTGTTTCTCTTTTCAACGATGTATAACAACCTATGTCTGAATACAAATTTATAAAAATTATTAATTGTTTTAATTCTAAATCAAGTGGACCGGCATAACAATGGATAATAAAAAAACAAAATTTGTTTGTTTGTTTGTTTGTTTTTTATTTAACGTCGGCTTATTTCTGCTACTATGTCTAACAACCGACGCCAGGGAGCGATGCTACCACACCTGGAAATTTAGCCTGTTTGAGGGTTCTTTTGACGTGCCCAACAACACTTGGACACGTGGCCTACGATTTTACTTCCCTTCCTATCAGAGAAGAAGGGCCGTTTTAGCGTTGTTTATCGCTCAGAAAAAAACCACCGACTTCGGCGTCCGGATTCGAATCCGGGACAGCTGCGAGAAACGCATACAGCCAACCTATCCGAGCTACGGGCGCCGGTCAAAACAAAATTTATTTATAACACCGAACTGTAATACAAACTCAACTATGAAAACAATAATCAACAATGTTAAATTACTCAAATAATCCACACCAAGCATTGAAATTTATTTTTATTGTATAAATTTAAACCATCTCAAAGATTTAGACCTGAAAGATGCAGAAAGAAGACTGCACTTTTGCAACTGGTAGTTGGGCCAAGTGAACTCAAATCTCAGTTTCAAGAATATCATTTTGTGGACAGATGAAACTATGTTTAGCAATTGTGGAATGTTTAATAGACATAATAAGCATTACTACTCTCAAACTAACTTACAGCTTACTCTTCCAGTTCGAAACCAAGTTACATTCGGTTTCAATGTTTACTGTGGTATAATAAATAATAGATTAATAGGCCCCATTATTTTTAATGGAAGTTTAACGGGACAAAGGTATCTCTCTTTTTTACAAGAGGAGATCGAAGATTTAATAGAAGAGTTGCCACTAAAAATACCTAGACAGTTGTGGTTTCAACAGGATGGGTGTGCTTCGCATAATACTCGTGCCGTTATGGACTATTTAAATGAGGGATTTAATGAGAGGGTAATTGCAACTAATGGAACGGTACTTTGGCCTGCAAGATCACCTAATTTGGCTCCTTGTGATACCTTTTTATGGGGCACCGTTAAAAATAAAGTCTATGGTCCTACATACAACAACGTTGAAGAATTGCAGGAAGCAGTGCTTGAGGCATTTCACAGTATTTATGGCAATACTATCCGTAAAGTAATTAATAGTGTTCAGAAACGGTGCCAACTTTGCATTGCAAACAATGGCGGATTATTTGAGCAATTTAATATTGTTGATTATTGTTTTTGTAGTTGAGTTTGTATTACAGTTCGCTGTTATAAATAAATTTTGTTTTTTCATTATCCATTGTTATCCCGGCCTACTTCATTTAGAATTAAAACAATTAATAAACAATAAATTTGTATTCAGACATACGTTATTATACATCGTTGAAAAGAGAAACAAAAATTCTATTTAACCATGTAAAAAAACAATATGGCGTCCATTTAAGATAAGAAAGTGTA
>JABXWE010064121.1:0-11000 GCA_014611495.1 Limonius californicus
TTAGTAAATCTAGACTCATCTGAAAACAGTATCTTTGAAACAAAATCATTATTTAAGTCTTGATTATGTAATAACCAATGACAATATTCTAGTCTTCTTTCTGAGTCGTTTTCATATAAATGCTGATGTAAATTATATTTATAGGAGCGATATTTATGTTTTTTTAATATTTTTCTGGCACTTTCCTTGCTCACGTTGCACTCGTTTTCTAATTCGCGCAGTGAGGCTGATGGAGAAAATTGAACATAGGCCAATACGTTAATTTCTGCCTCTTCCGTGACGATAAACTCGTTGTGGTTTTGATTTGCTGGTTCTTTTCTTAGTATTATTTCCAATTTTCTAAAATAAGTTCTTGGTGGATGCCGCCTTAAAGGAAAACGAGCAGCGTACAGCACACTTGCATTAATAGCATTTTTGTGACATTCCCCGTATATTAATATCATATCGATTTGTTCGTTTCGAGAATAACGATTCTGGTTATTATGTTCCGTTTGGGAAGAAACTGTTAAACGCACTATCAAAATGAGATGACAGTTAGAACTTTATTTAATTTATTTTAATGTTGTCATGACAATAGACACATTTTGTTTTCCGTGGCTCCTATTATTTTATCAAACTAAACGGAGCATTACATATTTTACAATTTAGTAAATAAATATTTTTCAGTTTTAGACAAAGATGAAGTGGTGCATGATGGATATCGTTAGATTGGTAATTAAATTTGCTATTTAATGGCATTATGGCCCTTAGTAGGTGCCATTTAAAAAAATGATATTTTCTTAAAAAAACACGTTTGGCAAATTTTATGCTTTCATGGGGCATTTGTTATTGATTTAATTGATGAAAACACTATTAATATGAGTTACTAGAAACAACTGGAACACATTTTTCCCAAATCACGGCCTTCTACAGTAAAAAATAAATTTGGAAAAAAGAAGAATTCCTTGAGAAAAACGTAAATTTGGCAACGCTGTTTTATGTAATTTGAGTTGTAGATTCCGAAAAACATAAAATATACTGGGCGATGCATTTAAAAAATCAAAGGTAGACGCACTGCCGGTGAAACCGGAAGTCGGCCATTTTGACTATATCTGCATGTCCATCCGAAATTAGGTCTAATATCCTTGTACCAAATTTCGTTTAAATCGGTTCATAATTGAAAGAGATATAAGCATGGCCCTAGGCTCGTGGCCACCCGGTATGTACAAGGTCGAATTGTTCATTTATAATCTGAGTAAATTTTCCGAAATGTACATTTGTGGGAAAATTAATTAGAAAACAATGCTTATAAAGATGAGTTATTATCCCAGTACGGCCAATAACAGATATTTTAGTTATGTCATCACGTTATGGGATACCTTTTAGAGGATACCATTAATTTACATTACATTGCAAATAAACTACTAAAAACGTATAGAACTAATAAACAGGTAAGACTAGAAGCACAGATTATAGAAGTTCTAGCTAGAAGCAAATAGCATATAATTATATGCTCTCTGCTAGAAGCAAAGAATATAGATAGGGATCTATCTATATTCTTTGCTAGTATACAATATATTGCTCTTTGCTAGAATAAATAGAATAGAATAGAAATATTTTAAAATATTCAATGCTAGAAGTAATGTTTAAAATTATTCAGATAGGCAACACATAATACAAGCTGCATAACATGATTATTCCTAAAAACGCTAAGCTCACAATATTTTTGAAATGCATTGCATGTACAGCAAGTTGTTTTTTGTGGTACCAATAAAAAGCGTTGCATTTATAACAACTACTTCGCGATTTCAATAACTAACTTTCCATCTGAATAGAAAAAATGGAAAGATTTGATAATAATTTCAAACTATTTATCTGTGTAGCGCATATACATTATGTGTAATAATAAACGTTTGCGTTTCCGTTTAAAGTTGACGTATGGAAATGCAATTCCACCAATTGTTTACTTTTAGGTACATTTTTGTCATGTAGAAAAAATAATATAACCATTTTTCGTTTCAAGTTACCTACTTCACAATATTAGAAATATCATACATCGAAACCTAATACAAGTAGGTAACCAACTAGATGTTACTTGAAATGTTTAAATAAAAATATTGAAACAACGTAATACGAACATTCAATTTGAAATCTTTCAGTGCTCTAGTATCAGTTTCTTTACTACAATCTTTTCACTCTATACACATATTCAAGTATACAAATAATAATTTTCTTACTCTTATTTTTAATTTCATAACAGCTATAATGAACAGTCATCGATTTGCATTGAAGACCAGTACGGTATCAGTTAAATATTTACTAGCAGTTTGAAATCTTCAACCTAGTATTAGATGATCTGAAAAAATTGTTACCTACACCATTTTTCATGTAACCCTATTTTACACAATTAATTTTGATAATTGAGTATCAGTTAACCGCTGATAATGTTAACTTAGCTAAAGAAATACAAAATACCTATTTGTTTTTGAATACTAATATGGAAAGAGAACTTTTTCTACTAGTACTGATTCACAGTATGAATGTGTGTAATAACGCCAATTGCTTCAATTTTTAGTTATTGATGGGAACAACAACGTCGAATATTCAGATGCAGAGGCTGGACGCAACACGTTTATAGAGCAGCAAGCTCGCAGAAGATGTCCTTTATGTGATTCATCTGTTTTCAGTTATTGTTCCGATAAACTTTTCCATGATTCCTGTTGCTGCAATAATCCTAACAACCCTCACTGTAAGTTACTTTTTCATATATGTATATTAAGTCTGTTTCGTTAACCATTCCTGTAATATTTAAAATACATTACATGTATGAGTGCACTTCTTATTAATATAAAAAATGTTGTTTAATATTCATTTAATGGTGAATGAGTTGTTTTTGCTTTTGTTTACAAATTCTGACTTGAATTTAATTATATCCATTTGTAATTTATAGTTTGCATTATAGGTCAATCAGAACTTCTGATTCAGGAGACAAATATGTGTTTTAAATCTTTTAAACATTATTGTTACTTCATGAGGCTCATATACAGGTTATAAAAAAATTGATAAATGACATTATACAGGATTACAATATTCCTATAAATACTATTTTCAAAAAGTAAACTTTTAAAATGTGCAGTCAACCCTTATAAGACTTAAAACGAGCACTTTCGAAAAGTATTAATTATCAAAGATGGTAATCCTAATATAATGAAGGGTAGGATATTTTAGGAGACAATATCACATCGACGAAATTTCTTAACACATCACAAGCAAATAATCTGGGAAATTAAATTAATATAAGTAGCTTTTACCTACAATACTGTTTTTTAATTTAAACTGAGGATTATGACATATTACAAGAATACAAGGTATTTAAAAAATACGTTCGGGTATTTTACCACTTATAGATCTCATCAATACAAACAAAAAAGCCGTAATAAACATGGATTCGAAGATCAACTGTTTTCGAGATATGGCGTTTTTTAAGAAAATAAATATTGCTTGCAAATAGCCGTGTAAATAAAACATTTTAATTACAAATAATTAAAGTAGATATTTTACATGTCCTCCTTCCATGTGTACATATTCTTTGCATCTCCGTAAAAATGAACGCCGCATTCTTTCAAAGATTCCCGGATTCATACGAAGAGTCAGACGGGCATGTTCTACTCGTTCTCGCAATTCGTTTAAATTATTCACAAGGGTTGAATAAACTAACGACTGTAAATACCCCCACATAGAAAAGTCGAGCGGATTGACATCAGGAAATCTAGGTGACCACACAACTGAACCCCCTTCCCGTTGTAATTTTCGTTTAGGAAATTTCTGACCATTGATTTGAAAAATGTGCAGGAGCCCCATCGCGCATTAACCACATATTCATTCTATAAATGAGGGGTACATCTTCTGACAATAGTGGCAAGGCATTACGCAAAAAGTCAAGATACAAATGGCCTGTCAAACGGTTCGGAAGAAAAAAAATGTCCTATCATATGGTCTCCAAAAACACCTGCAAGAATTGTGCGCTTAAATAAGCTTTTGTTAGAGGGAAAGTCTCCAAAGACTTACGAGGAAAACATAGCAAACGTCCTCGCGTTTTAGCTCCTGAATATCTTGCAAAAATTAAGGAACATATAGATAGTTTTCCTTACAAAACATCACACTACAGTTCCAAAAGTCTTCATTATTTGAACGCTAATCTTACTGTTAAAGCTATGTATTCCTTATTTCTTAAGAAACACCCAGATCTTGTTAGAATAATCAAATATTAATACTACCTGAAATACTTTAACGAAAACTACGGCTTAAAATTTGGTAGACCCCAAGTAGATGTATGCAACGAATGCGAGCGTTTGAAAACAAAACTGTTAGATCAACACCTGAATAACAATGCAAAAAGGGTAGTAGCTGCCGAACTCATTGTGCACAAAAGACGCGCTAAAAAATTTTATTCAAAACTTCAGGAAATTAAAACGAAGTGTGCAGAAAAACCGGAAGTTATTGGAATTACTTTTGATTTTATGTCGAATCTCCCACTCCTAAATATTCCTGTACAGGAGATGTTCTATTACAGGCAACTCTGGGTTTACTTATTTCAAATCCATAATCTTAGCGATAACAGCGGTACCTTTTACACATACCATGAAGGGCAGGCTCTCAAAGGTCCAAATGAAGTTTGTACTTTCCTTAAAGACTGTATCGAGAATAAAATACCTCTAGAAATAATGGAATTGCATGTGTTTTCGGATGGTTGTTTCGGACAAAACCGTAATAATACCGTCGTGAGATTTTTCTTAGCACTTGCGGCCACCAAAAAATTCAAGATCATTCACCAATATTTTCCACTTCGCGGTCACTCGTTTCTTCCCTGAGATAGGGATTTTGGATCGTTTAAAAGACTTGTAAGTACGACGTTCGGATCGCACCTATCTTCCTGAAGAGTACGAACAGATGATCAAAGATTCCTGAAAGAAACTCTATTGTTACTAGTGTTATCAATAGGGACATTATTGACTTTAAATCCTGGTGGCCAAACTTCTACAAAAAAATTCTAAAAGTATCGATTCAAAAAACAATAAGGTTCCATTCACAATATCGCAATACAAACAGCTTTCATACAGTAGTGACACACCAGGCTATCTCACTGTCTATGAGTTCATAGGCGGTTTGGGATCCCATACATTCAAACTGCTGAAGCCTAATGTCGCTCCGAAAGTCCCAAGGAGAAATACTGGAATTTTATTATCATGTTATTTCATGGAAAACGGGCAATAACGAAGATGATGATGATGATGATTGAAAACCCCTATTGTATGGCTATTTTGTACAATTTTGTTTTGAATAAGCTTTTTGTTTGTTTAACCTAGCCTTAGTTGTACTAGACGTTAATTATTTATTTTTGAAAATCTTAAATAACGATATTTACTAGTGATATTTATTTACCCCTCGAAAAAAAAACTCACTGAGTGGAATAACCATTAAAGTCCAACCTCTTTTTTTTATTGTAGTTTTTCCAGGTGGACTTTATGTCCCTTTTTGATTACATATTTATATATCCCTAATTATATGTACCAAAACTTTCCTGAGTCAGAATGTCAAAAATTGAAAAACAACAAAGTTAAACAGTTTTTCCGTTTTTCTCAAAACTTCATTTTTGGACTTATACTGTTCTTCCACTCGCCAATTCAATTGTTCCTCACGTAACATTCTCCCAATTAGGAAAGCATTAATATTTGTTTCGGCAGAAAGTCTTCTAGTACTGGTACCTGGATTTTCTTCAATCCTCTTTAAAATGTTAAGTTCCGCTTCAGGAGTAGAAACTGATCTAGGCCGACCACCACCACCGTTTCTTGATTTAAATGCGCCAACTTCGGATAAACGTTGAAGCTAATTTGTAAAAAATTTGCCACACAGAAGTAGGTACCCAGTTCGGAAATGCTTTGGCATAGAAGCGACGTGCCTCATAAGAATTACCATTGACCTTACCATACATGTAATGCATATCTGCCATTTCCGCATTTGTATACACATTCCAACAACAGCAATATCAATATTAACACTTAGAAGAACTCAAACAAATGCTGTTTTATCCACTTCCATAGCAGACGTGATAAATACGATTCTGCACTCCTACTCTGCGTATATAACTTGGCTGTATCTCGAAAACGGTTGATTTTCGAACCCATGTTTATTACGACTTTCTTGTTTGTATTAATGAGATCTATAAGTGGGAAAATACCCGAGCGTATTTTTTAAACACCCTGTATGTAGATGTATCTGTATGCTAATTTAGTATTTATATGTAGTACAAAATCATTTTAACAGCATAAAAATTATAAAAGCACCACCGTATACTTATTTCTACAAAGAACCTTAGTGATTTTAATTTTTGTTTAAAATCTAAATCAAAGTTTATGTTTCAGATCCCCTACCACCAATGTGCCAGTTTGCAGACTGCAGTTTTCTCCATGCCAATTCTTGCCAAGAACATAAACTAATCACAGCGTGTTGTTGTATTAGTCATTTAAACCTGTTTCACAAAAAATAATGTGTAACTCTATCCTATAAAAATTAAGCATATTTTAGGTATTAACATTAGCCAGTAAGCAATAATCGATTAATAAATATCATACATTTATACCTAATATAAAAAAAAAAATATGAACTAATAACTTATTCATTGTTTTATGTGATTTCATTAACGTGTTAAAAGCAGTTTACATTTCTCTTCTTGTCATTTTTTATTGTACCTATCTAAATAATAATGAAAATAGCTGCTTGAAAGAGAAGCTATAAAAATCTATTATGTATTAAATTGTAAATTTTTATTATAAAGTTACGGTCTTCGATATACAAATATTCAGTTTATCTTACAGAAACATTACAATAAGCCCTTAGAAATTTGAAAAAATATTATTGTGTGAGGAACCAATACAAACAGAAATATACAACTAACTAAGCGTAGATTAAGAACATGTACATTTTAGTTGTATATCAGTAAAAGGTTATAATAGAGCTGCAAATAATTATTAATTGTAAACGTTTCAGTATTTAATAAATATTTTAAAAAAATTCCGTAAACCTCCAGATACGAGAAAGAATTTTCGCAGTAATCTGAGACATCATAGTTATTCCCATTATCGATATTAATGAAGAACCTACGTTCTTTAGGAACAGTAAAATGCGAGCCATTATGAAACTATGATACAAAAAGCAGAATAGTATTTTTAAATATTCTTTCTTTCTTTCTTTATCAATTCGTCCTTTACCTTACGGTGTCGAGGTTGCCATTCATACATTCGGGATTAATTGAAGGTGATGGGTCCCCTTTGGACTTGCATCACGCTCCTCCCGCTTCCCTCATCTACATTCGTTCTATCCATTTTCACTATTTGTGTTAATTGTGTGTATGATGTTGTGTGTGGCCTTGTTACTTCTGCTCAGCCAGCGGTTAGGAGAAGCGCCGTTAATTGTAACGTCGAATGGATTACCGAGCTCGATACCGACCTTAGGAATTACAGAAAAATGTCTGCCTATCCCAACGTTCGAACCGAGGACTTCGCATTGCGAGCCTATCCCTCTTACCACTGGGCTACTCGGGGTTCAATTTTTAAATATTAAAACTCTTTAAAAATTTAGTGTAAATAGATCACACTGCATTTCTTCAAATCTTTAAAATTCCATTTCAGTAACAACATTTTAAGATGTATTAACTAAAGGATCAAACATTCAATATGATTTGGCTACTTTATTTACATGAAATAATATAATTTAGCACATTTAATTGTTTATTGCCTAAAATTATTTGAAACTATTTCAAGTTAGCCATGTTTCTAATTTTAATATATAATTACACTTGAGGGTAAAAAACAATCAGATGGAGCTAATGCCACGATCATTCTGTTAAACTGTATTTTTTGCCAACATACTAATTTATTTTTATTAGGTTTCAAAGAAAAGTTTTAGTGTTCTTCAAGCATATAAGAAGCAAAACGTCTCTTTAAAATGTAAACTTTCATTTTATAACACACGTGCCTTCATACTCATAATTCGTATGGACGTGGTAGAGCCAGGTGTCAGCATTTTCAGGTCACGCTAAAGCCTCTGACTTGACCTGATGACTACCACCAAAGTGGTATCCGGGATCGACATTTTGACGTGCCCTCCGAAGCACGGCCGATCGCTAATGTAGTACCACTTGTACCACTAAATGAACACCCATTCCAGTAGTGACACGAGCCTGCGTTGCTTAACTTTGATAACCGTCTGACTGACACCAGCAGCGTTTGGCTATGCGACCGCCAGTTCATACTTGAACGGTATGCTTGCACAGATTTATTGTACAATATACATGAGCGTGTATATTACAATATTGCACTAGTATTATGACTGCACGAACTACATTAAAATTAATGAATGTTTCTATTGTATACTTGGGCATGTCGTGCTTGCACCTCCTCCTCAGTCCATTTACCCTCGAGAAGGTTTAGTGACACCATTGCAATTAAAATTGCATGGAAACCATAATGATTCTCCAGTTCTCCCTGTCCTAAGGTAGTTGGATGGCATCGTGTAACCCTGTGTGTAGCAGATCTTCAACTCGATTAGACCTACGAGTTGATGATCTGCCTGTTGACCTCTTGCCTTCCATCTTGCTTTCAATCATAAGTTTTCGATTGTTCCTGTTTGCCTGGAAATATGACCGAAATATTAAAGGTAAGAGCGATTAATCATTCTTAGCAACCGGGTGGTGATATATGCTCAGTTTCATATGAAATGCACCACCCATTAAAAATCAAACTACGTGTTAGAAAATTTGCTAAAACTGTTTAATTATTGCGTATGAAATTATCACTATTTCCATTAAAAAAATCAAGTGGTGGTGGTGTTCGTCTACTGTCTCTCATCAACTTGTTGCTTAGAAACAAAACAATATCTAGTAAACATTAATGAGTTGTTTCGAGATTTTGTTACATTTTATGACAGAATTAATGTTTTAAAATGCCTCCAGTAAGACAACGTAGAAATGTTAACCACATTTTTGATGTGCATCAATAATGTTTAAACACCTCTTTTGTAGATATTTACAAAGCGATGCAAGCTCTCTTAACATATGAGGTGTGTTCAATTGAAACCCATCTTTGCTTTATAAAAAAATTAAACAATTTAATTACAAATAATTACCGTCACAGTTAAGGCACCTATCCCATTGTTTTACTAACCGACGTATACCCTGCTCATAGAATTCTTGTGGCTGCTGATTGAAGAAGTCTTCCACATCTATATGTACTTCTGTGTCAGACTCAAAATGCCGACCTTCTACCGCCTTTTTCAGCGGTCCAAACAGATGGAAATCACAAGGCGATAGATCCGGGCTATAAGGTGGATGCTCTAAAAACCTCCATTTCTTTCGTTGAAGTTTTTCTTTTACCACATTAGCAACATGAGGCCTAACATTGTCATGCAGCTAAATACCCCCACGCGTAAGTTTTCCTGGATATTTAGGTCGTATTGCTTGATGAAGCTTGTTCAAAGTTGTCATTGTACAGATTTGCATTGACATTTACTCCAGATTCCTTAAACTCTATCAACAAGGGTCCTTCATGATCGAAAAAAAATGTTAAAATCACCTTGCCTGCAGAAGGTTGTGCTTTAAATTTCTTCGGTGGTAGTGAACTTGAATATTTCCACTGCATCGATGATAACCTACTGGATGGCTCGTAGTAATTGCACCAAGTTTCGTCACCAGCAAGTATTGACAGAAGAAAGTCATTTTGCCTATAGTCTATAGCCTATAGTCTGTGAGGTGTTGCAGAGATAAGCCCATTCGAATTAGACAAGAGACGAGGAATCCACTGAGAAAACTTTGCAATAACCCCGATTGCGAACAATACTATGGACAGATCCTACACTCGCATCAATAATTTATGCAATTTCTCTAATTGAAATTCTACTATTTTCTCTAATAAGGCCTTTCACGCAGGCACTATTGTTTTCTGTTAATGCAGTACACCGTGCACCTGGTCGCGGCTCATCCATAGTCCCCTCTTTTCCATTCTTAAATTTTCGGCACCATTCCTTCACATTTTATTTGACCTGATCGGTACAGTTCATACGGTGTGTCCAAAGAAAACTGAAACACACGTTAATGTTTTTACAATAAACTAGTAGAAAAAGTTAATCAGTAAGGTATTAAATTTCAACCAAGTCAACTGACTTTTTATTAGCGATTCACAACGCTTGTCAATTGGTATGGTCAAATACCACAATTACCGGTTGCAGATCTCATTTGTAACAAAATTTGTTTAAAAAATTCAATTTCAAAATTCTAGCTTTAATAATAATTAAATAAAAATTACACTACTCAAAAAATAAAAGTAGTCATTTTTTGTTGTTGACATATTTCTATCACGATTGAAAATTTTTTAAATATTATTCCGTACAAATTTAAAACAATTATTTATTTCAACTGTAACACCATTTTACAAAAATTAAATTAATATTAATGAAGCTATAAGGTGTTAAACACAATCATGTGGAAAACTAAAGTGATAAGTAAGGTAATAATGGTTCAAGCTTAATTCAAAATTTTACGAAAACTTATTTTTCTTAAAATTTGTATACAATCAATACTTAGTATTGCCCCCTCGGGCTTGTATAACTGCAGTACAACGTCGGGGCATTCTGCGAATAAGCCTGCGGAGGTTTTCTTGTGGGATATTCTCCCATTCTTCAATTAAAGCGTGTTCTAATTCTTGGAGCGTCATAGGAACATTTGGACGGCACCTAATGCGTCTTGCCAAATAGTCTCATACATGTTCGATCGGGTTCATATCAGGACTACATGCTGGCCAGTCCAAAGTACGAACGTTGTGCTCTTGAAGATAACGAGTAAGAATTCGGCCAGTGTGCGGCCGAGCATTATCATGCATTAGTATGAAATTTTGGCCATCGTTTTGTACTCTGGGTACTACATGAGGCTCTAGAATATCCTCGATGTACCTCTGTCCCGTAATAGCGCC
>JABXWE010064132.1:0-11642 GCA_014611495.1 Limonius californicus
CCTAGCTGGATTAGGATTTTCGTAGTACGTTATATTAAACTTGGTTAGATTCAAATTTCGACCATTTGGTCGCTGATCGCTTTTACGGAAGCAAAGCTTTATTTGATGTGTATATGATCTAGATTTATTATCATAATATTATTTCTAAAAAGGTTGATCATTTTTATAATATCGTAACTTTTTTTTCTATTTTCGCTCTATATTAAAACATAACCCACATAACCAAAATTACCCAAAAGATAACTAAAAGTTAACCTCTCAAAAATACAAGGTCACCATTAGTCAACCAAAAGTTAACCTGTAATTTAACTATATTACAAATTAGTTAACCATAGAGCAACTTTAAGGTATTCTCAAGATCGCTAAAAGGTCAACCATAAAAAAATGTCCAAAAGCTAACCTTGAAAGTGATCTTTTGATTAACCGCAAAAGATGTCCATAAGCTAACCTTGAAAGTCTTCATCGTATGATTAACCATAAAAGATATCCAAAAGCTAACCTTGAAAGTAATCTTTTGGGTACTTTCTTGACATACCCGAAAGTTAACCTTGAAAGTCCACTTTTGGGCATCTTTCCAACATACCCAAAAGTTATAATCTATGGTTAACCGTTATACCATCCCAAGAACGATATCTTTGAACGATAACCTTATTGACGGTAAATAAGTGAACTGAGAAACATAACCGTAAGCCAATATTTATTTTTATTTTAATTTAAATTCACAATAAAGATTGTTCAAAATGGCCACCGTTGCTCTCGAGACACATTGCGGCTCTTCTTAAGAGAGATCTGGTTGCCTCATTGTTATTCCGAATTTGTTCTGCTGCGTCAAAAGCGCGTCTTCAACCTAAGATCTTCAACCGTGTCTAATGGTGTTTGGTATACCATATCTTTCATATGGCTCTGCAAATAATAATCTAAACAAATTAAGTCCGGAGACCTTGGGGGCCGGGGTGCTGTTTTACTCTACCAAGTACACTTCTTTCAAACCGTTGATTCAAAAATTGTCTTACACTTAACGCAAAGTGGGCAGGACCAAATTTTTGTCTGTATTTTCTTAGAAATGATGTTAGCTATCCTTGGCCACAAGTTTTCTATGAGGTTAAGGTCTGGGGATTGTGTCGATCGATCGATTCTAACCACTGTATTGGTCGGTATCCACTTTTGCTCCATAGCAAGATGCGTTTTGATCCTGGAAAATAAACTTTTCTTCTCCAAATAAATCTTTTCCGCTATTTTATTCTGCAGTACTTCAATGTATTTTGTGGCATTTATCACCTCAGAGACGATATGCAGTCGACCAACTCATTCGACAGACAAACACCTACCATAACAGAGATTGAGTTTTTTATTGGTGGAAGTACGTATTTTGCTGAAAATTATTCCCCAGGAAACCTTATATAGATATTACAGCATGATCCTTGACGTTAAAGCTGAATTCATCATTGAATAGCACCTTTTGCTATTGTTCTGGGGTTCATCGACGATGTTCTTCTGTTTCTTCCAAACGGTTGAGTCTCTGTTTCTCGGAAAGCAGTGGCTTCTTGCGTACTCTACATATTCTTCTTATTCTTCCAGTGCTTTTCCAAATAATGAAGGCTAGCTGTCATCTCTGAATATCGTTTGCGGTATTTTGTCAATTCAAATACTGTGCTCCCTCTAGTGATCTCGTTGCAATCTTTGCTGTTTTTCAGACAGCTTGTTCTTCTACCGAGTCGTCTTTTTTCTTCTCTCTTTTCTGTCACAATCTTCTGTCACAATCTTCTGTAGCAAGTCGTATTAACTTTTTCTTAGAATGTGTCCGAAGATTGTTTAAAATCGCCACCGTTGCTCTCGAGATACATTCTGGTTCTTCTTAAGAGAGATCTGGTAGCCCTATGTAACTTATCATTGTTATTCCGAATTAGTTCGGCTGCCTCAAAAATGCGTCTCAAGATTTTCAACAGTCTTTGATGGTGTTTGGTATACCATGTCTTTCATATGGCCCTACAAATAATAATCTAAACAAGTTGTCCGGAGACCTTGGGGGCCAGG
The DNA here is from genome assembly GCA_014611495.1 of Limonius californicus. Lineage (NCBI taxonomy): Eukaryota > Metazoa > Arthropoda > Insecta > Coleoptera > Elateridae > Limonius > Limonius californicus. The sequence goes on from JABXWE010064132.1 coordinate 2,035, forward strand.
GTTGCTGTTCTTCTCTACCAATTACACGTCCTTCAAACCATTGATTCAAAAATTGTCTTATACGTAACGCCAAGTGGGCAGGGGCACCATCGTGCTGGTACCACATACCATGTTTGATCGCCAGAGGAACATCATCTAACAATCCTCCCAAACGACCTAAAAAGTTTAAATATCTGTTGGTGGTTAAACGGTTCTCAAAACCGAATTACGAAATTACACACCAGAGTTTGATCATTAGATTGAGTTCTCGTATAGCTCCTGTTTTTTGCAGGTCTTGTTTAGTTGTAACAACATACATCCAGGAAATTTTCAGCAGTCGTCTTAACGTCCACATTTCGAACGCCTCTGTTTTTTGCTTTTTTTACCGCTCTCCATACTTCGTCTTTTAGTGTCGATGGACCTTCACCGCTTGTTTCCTTTTTGTAATTTTTGCCTGTGATCTAAGAATAGTTGTTTAACGTAGATTTCCCACATCCTTTTCTTTTCGTTTGTGTCTGTTACTAATTTGTTGTTTTTATCTACGAGAGTTCAATCCTATCATCTTTGATTTCTTTACGCAAATAGAACGAGTTGGTTCTTCTGTGGTTCTTCTATTATCACCACATTTCTCTTCTATCCATTCTTTTTGTGTGTATCTTATTTCTTACCTAATGTCTCTCTTTATTCTGTCATATTCATTTAACACTTTATTTTTAATATTTCTTCTCTCGTCCGTCATGTCTAAGATATTTTTGTCCATCATTTTTTTTTCTTATTTGTAAGTTTCTCGGTACCTACGATATTCTTACTAATTTGTTGTGATTTTTATTTTATTGATGACCATTTGTGTGTATTTTCAGAATTTCCTTTCAGTTGCTTCCACGCTTTACCTATTCCCTCTTTTGCTTTAATTATTTTTATTTTCCACTAATATTTTACCACAATCGGATTGTGAGTTGAATTTATGTCTGCTAATGGGTGGGTTTGAGCTTTCTTAATGCTGTTCCTGCATATCTAGTGTCTCATAACCAAGTCTATCTGCTTTCTTTGTATTTCGTTTGGTCTATTTTCAGGAGGTTTCCACGTGTACAATCCCCTTGAAGGTAGATTTAAAAACTTATTTCTTTTCACTAGTTCTTGTTCTTGGCAAATTTGGGCCATGCTATCCCCTCTATCGTTTCTTTTTGTCAGACCGTGACATACTCGGAGTCCAAAATTAAGAAGTCTCCTTCTCGTAGTAGGTGTACACAAACTTACACCAGTACTGCTTCTGATCATAATTTGGTCAGTTCTATAGAATTGAGGTTTCTGAGGCAGACTGGTTCTTCTTATCACAATATAATTTCTAGCGGAGATTATTTTTGGTCAGCCCCTCCGGAGTTTAGCTTAAAATTCTTCAATTTCGACATTCTTTCTAATTATACGAACGACGGTTGATTGATGCACTGTACTTTATTAGAGATTTCCTGGGTGGAAACACCTTCGTTATGATGGAAAATTGTAGTGTTCCGGTGGTGAATAAATAACGAACTCAAACTAAATGTATTTATTCTAGACGGTCTTTACAGTACAAGACACTAACTATGAATGATCCTTAAAACTGCTTGCGCTACCTAAACAAACCTACCCTTGAGGTGCAGGTAGTTGCTGGGATAAATTCTAACAGTACTTCCAAGAATGCATTCTTCAGAAACACCACAAAAATGATTGCATATTGCTTTCCGTCGGATAATTTAATCTGTTTCTTCTGTGAGAGCATCGTGTAACTTTGATCAACCTCAACTAGTGTCCTAAATTCGATGCCGGGTATACACAGGGTTTTAATGAATACGTGTTGCAAATTTGTAGGGTATGTAGATGATTCACCATAGACTTTTAATAAGAAACTCATATCCGAAAACGCACCGCTCTCGAGCTATAGATAACAGTAGTTATCTACCTGAATGTTGTTTACTTGGGCCGTACCTTTTTCCACATTGTCTAACCGGCCCCATTTACTTGACCTTCTTGTAAAAAATATTGCTAGAATTATTGGAAGAAGTACCATTACGTATTCATCAACAGATGTGGCTGCAACATGACGGTGCGTCAGCACACTTTTTGCTTGCCGCCCGAAACGACATAAACCAAGTATTAGCTGACGGATTGGCCAAGAGGTACCAGTAGTGTGGCCGCCACGCTCCTCGGACCTACCTCCCCTAGTTTTGTTATGGGGCTATATGAAGAGTTTGCACCAGTGTGGTTCAGTGGTTAGAGCACCGAGCTCCGGTGCGGAAGGTTGGGAGTTCAAATCCCCGACTCGCTGCCTGGCGGGCGGCCTACCCAGTCACTTTAAATATTTGGGTACCTGCGTTCGAATGAAGGGGTAATAATGCGGTTGCCTAATGTGTGATGCTCACCACATCACCACGTGTCATTAATTTGACACGCGATAACCGGGTGTGAGACCAAGAATATTGGAGCTCTGACCTTCTGCCTTGCGGACCAAACCCCGTCATGGGGTGTAGAGCCTCACCATAAGTATTATATGAACAGTTTAGTTTACAAGACTCCTGTCGAGTCTGAAGAAAATCTGTAAGCACCGCATTCTGGCTGCAATGCAAGATCTTCAATCAACGCTAGGCACCGTTGAAAGAGTACACCAAAATACGCTTCTGAGGTGCAATGCTTGCATCGAAGTTGGTGGTCGTTATTTGCAGCAATTATGATAGTGTTTGACGATTGCATGAAATTATTATGAGCATTACTCGTAGTGTTTGACTATTATAAGCATTACTCCTAAGTCCAGTCTTAGCTCGAAAACAGTGCGATTCCGAATATGAGTTTCTTATTAAAAGTATGTCTATTTTGAATCCTCTACGTCTACATAAGCTGTAGATTTGTAGCACGTATTCATTAACACCCTATACAGTTAGAATTTCTCATACAAATGAGTTTTAAATGGGCATTGGGTAATTTCTAATGACCTCATTATTTTTGAGAATAATATGTAACTGAAAGACGGATTTAGACAACAATGCCTATTTTTTTAAAGTTCAAGATCACAGCAAATAAACTAATGCCATATAAATGATTAATTCTATTTTTCAGAAATTATGTCTATAAATTATACTGAACTCCAAGAAATAATTGCACACTTTGGTGATGATTTAGATTTCGATTTAGCACGTCAATCCTAGGATTCGCCAATTTTAGTGATTTTACAGTATTTTATTATATTACATTTTAATGGCTGTTCAGGAATTGCTTCCTCTTCAGCTGTAATATAATATTTGAGATATGTCACAATGGATTTTCATATACCCAGTAATATCTGTATTTAAATAATTGGAACATAATAATCCTTGACCTTTTTGAGTCGATACTTACACACTTCATATAAGGTTAGACACTGTTTTTCAATGTTCAAAATATTTGTTTACAGGCCCGTAGCCAAAGATTCTTTTCGGGAGGGGTTTAGAGAAAAGCCGTAACGATAGTATTATCGGGAGTAGGTTATTTAACAAAAGCAAAAAATAGTTTCTTAAAGAAACAATTTTGGTGCATGTTGTATTTTAATCGGTAAAGTACCTATTTCCTAGATATGACACATGGCACATGCAATAATATGTTATAATAATATTTCATAATGGGCATTACATTAATTAATATCTAATGCATATTAAAATTCTTAACACATGCATGTAACATTTTAAATTTCTTATTTTCATAATAATTATAATACCTTCTTCTGGCTTTTTTCCCGCCTTGCTGTCGATCACTCTATCTACTTCCACAGTAATGTCCACAGTTCATTGATATCATAGCCAGTGAGTGCACTTAGCCTTGCGTCCATCATCACACTATGCGGTAATGTTGTCACTCTTTTCATCGTCAAAAATGATCTTTTAACACTGGCAGTTGCTAAGATGGTCAGAAGGTGCTTAATTGTAGGGAAGCTGGTTTCATTATAGTTCTCCAATACTTTCAGGACTGTAGTGCCCGGTTCAATATTAGAAACTTTTTGACACCAGATTTCGTATTTAGCCTTTACTGCAGAAGATGGCATATTGTGGTCAAAATATGGAGATAGATTTTCTTTTATTTTGCAAGGGAAGCAAAACCTGGAAGGAGCATTCGAAAACTTGATAGATTGTCCTCATTTGAAGTAAATCTATTATATAGATTATGAATAAGACTCCCAACCCAAGCAAAGCAAACTGTAATTCTATAGCAATCTGCAACAGATGCCGTTTGAGGATTTGCATGAGTCGTTTGGCTTGATGTGAGCTTTTGGAACCTTAAGTTCGGTTTGGAACGTTCCTTCCCCAAGTTGTGAGGCAGATTTAAATAAATCAAGGGAGGTCTCTTGAAGAATCACGAAAAGTGGCACAGTAAGACTAAATAGTTTATCACAAATAAGTAAACTAACAAGAAATTTCCTACTGCTGTCAATAAAGTTGAGTATGTTGCAGAAGTCTTCCAAATTTTGACAGAAATGTTTAGTAAACTATTGCAAATAGGAACATTTAAACAACTCAACAAAACTTAGGATAGTGTCATTCCTTTCAATAAATCTTGTATCACAAAGACCAAGAAGTTTTCTTTCCTTGGTTTCTGGCCATGTTGTGAAATATCATTCTGGAGTATTTTATTTCCATTAGCATGATTCCGAAAAAATATGCCGCTCCATTTACTACACCCAGACAATTTCTGATTATAGGAATGGACATACAATTGGGCAGTGTAAGATTTAGAAGATGACTCGCACGATTAACATATCTCATATATGGATATTGCTGTCTAGATTAAACACCACTTATGTGAGCAGCCATATTGGCCGCCCCATCATACCCTCATATTTTGGCACAAGCTGGGTCGCCGTTTTGGGGTTTTATACAAGACCGTCCAGAGAATTATGTCCAAAAATGGTGTACATTATCGAAAGAGAAGGAAGTGTCCCAAATACACCCAGGCACAGCTCGAAAGAATGCCTAGACGTTGCAGAACTTTGAGACTAAGACATTTTGTGAGAAACCGTGTGATTATAATGGATGCTGAGATTTCACACGAAGAGTGGGGAATGGTTGGAGCAGAATAACATCAATTATATACCGAGAGAAGATAACCCCTCTAATGTCCCTCAACCTCAGCAAATAGAAGAATTTTATTCATTATCGAATCGAAAGACAAGTCTTAGCCAAATTGCGTGCCATTGAGCTCCATCAGTTTTGTAGATTAGTTGTCGTGTTGTCAAAAGATGTAAAATTAACCATTAATATTTAAGTTTGAGTAAAATTTCGATATTTTGCTGATTATGCCTGTTGATTTTTTTTTCAAAACTAATGTCCCATACGTTGTGAAGTCCTAACTCATGGCATCGTTGCAAAATGGCTTTGGTTAAGTTTTCTGAAGATTGATCATCAATTGGGACAAATCAGAACTAGGTTTAGAAATAATAAATATTGCCAAATGTTCCTAATAGTAAAAAGTGTAATAAAAGAAATGACAGTTTAGCTATACGTAAGTAAAAAAATATAATTTTCTGGTATAGCCATTTTCATCTATTAAATCCAAAATCTAGTTTTTATTTCCTCGAATTTTGTTTCGGGAGGGGCTGTAGATTCTCGAGGTCCCCGCTGGCTACGTGTCTGCTTGTTTGCATCAAAACTATGGATTATATATTTGAACGTTATGTAACACAACACTGTAATCATAAGAAAATAAAGATTCGAAAATCTAAGAAATACGATTTTAGATTTATAGATTATGTCCATTTTCTTAAAAAAAATCTGCTTAGTCTTATAATATAGTAATTTTTATGCGGAAATGGTGTAGGCTTGCGCTTAGAATACGCACCGACATGAGTAATTGAATTCTGGATTTGATTTAATATAAGAACTTCGTCGAGTTTTTTGTCATTTACTGTATGACGTGAATTGTTGTCGTGACAACTGTATAAACTGGGCTTAATAAAACTCTTTTTAGTTGGAGCCTTCAATGTTATTGTCACTATGTTGATTCCCTATTTTATTATCCGGAAGTTCGTCTTTAAATAGAGCAAATTTAATTAGCACAATAAAATTTAAATCCGCAAATCAGCAGTTAGGATTTAATGAATACTTTTAAGAAGCAAAAGATACCAATAATACTTTTCTGATATAAACACGTAAGTGCAGTAAACGGTTATGTTGGTTATATCAGAAATTACAGAAGAAGCGCAAACACTAAAAATAATAATCGCACAAGTTCGTCGTAAATTGCTATTTATGAAGCATTAATGGATATATAAAATCATTTTCGAAATCTCAGGATCTAAAATAAGGACCTGGTACGACGCAATGGCCGCAGCTTGGTAGTCGTCATATCAGGCAATCGATTGCGTCGCTTGGCAACGTCGTACTATCACGACCCAACCGAGCGTCGCGACGACCATGGCCTAGCGCGATGCAAGAGTTCCAACGATGTCATTTACTCCCATTTTGGGTGCACAGGCGTCTGACGCTTCCAAGATTCGAAATGCTGTTAAATTTTATTGCACCTTCCCTTAAGAATATTGTACCTACCCGAATAAAAGAGTTATAAACAGCAAATTCGCGTAGCCATCAACGTCAAGCGATGTGCTTAATGGGTTGTATCATAAACTCTGGCGGGCACAAATTTGCGTTTATAAAGTAGAATTCTTATTTTTATATTAATGGCACAAACACTCAATAAAGATTGAGGTCCGAAAAGAAGGTAAATAAGTCGTTCCGTCGCTTAATTTTGTTTTAAGATGATAGGGCAAGATGGACGTGAAAGTATGTTCAGAATTTCCTTATAATTCCAGAATTCCCGTATAAAGAACGTCACATTCACACTCTTTGCTCTTTTATCAGATAAAAGTATAAAGAGGGCGTCTCAAACAGGAAAACCACAATCCTTTAGCCCCGAACAAAACTTGCGCCGCTCAAAGAAACCTTTGATACCTATGCTTTTCGTGCAAATTAAATTTCGACGGTTGCTCTATGACCTCGTTTAATTTGTTTTACGATAAACAAAGTACTAGTTTTTATCAGACGAGTTTTTCTTTAAAAGTCTTCGTGCTTAGATTCATTCATTTATCTCAAATCGTTTGTTTATTGAAAATCGAAGGAAAAAACGTTTTCAAATAGGTTTATATATCCGACCCTGAAAGGGTTATTCAGTGGATTTTCACTCTATGGATTTTATTTGTTTTTAGTGTCTGGAAAGTTGTATCAGTCTCAAGTGAATTACAAAGAGTAGCACAACGGGCCAGACGAAACAAAATTGTAATTCAGTAGAGACCTTTAGTTCAAACATCGGACCATCTAATTTTATTTTCAGCTTCTAGCAAAACAGCTTAAACCATGAACTTAACTAACCGAAAGATTTTGACCCTTGAAAGGCAACTGAAGTTCAGTCGCTTTATTTCACTCACTGAGCTGCATATTTGAGAGTTTGGCCGAACCCTTCAAACCTCCTCGGAAGGTTAACGTACTTGATCTTAATTTAGGAAGCTAGTTAGTTAGCATCACCACTTTCCCTTACAAAATTTTTAAGTAATGGGTTAAACTTAGTTACAGTTTCAGCGAAACCACGTTAACAGATTTTGAGTGAACCTGCAGGGATTACTTAATATTAGGGAATGTATAAATATGTTATTAAATTTACAAAGCGAACTACATGAAGTTTAGCAGACGGATCTGGTTTTGCTTGGTAAGTAAAAGGACACAGCAAACTAATCTGCTTTGTGCGCGTTGGGAGATAGCCTTGTCTTACCCTTTAAATTATTTGATATTCTATTATAAATTAAACAAACAATTAACGTACATTAGACGGAACCTAATACACCCTTGTATGCATGTCATAATTACTTACCACAGGACTTTATCGGCCAACTTAGAAAGGAATGAATGCGGCCACAACTTGTAGCCAATTTCGCCACGTTTCAAATGGAAAGCCTTTACTTATAACTACGAAGGAAACTCAACTACTAATATAGCATTCACGAAAGATCATCTTTGATTCATTTGTTAACTGTATATGCATTAAGAGTAAAAATCCTAGGAAGTAATAAAACACTATAAAGAAGAAATAAAAATAATAAAGGAGGAGGCTCTAAAGAAAGAAGTGGAATGGAATAAAAAAAAACTGAACTGAGAAATGAAATAAGACTACTGAAGAAAAAGATGGAAAATAAAGAAAGAATAGAAAAGAAAAACAATTAATGATCAGAGGAGCGTAATTCAGTAAAAAAATTCCACACAGGAAGCTAAAGAATTCCTACGGAATGAAATAAAAGTAGATACAGACATGGAAACAGCATATAAGGTAGGAAAGCTCGAAACGAAGTTGACGTGGTAAAAATGGAAAAATTCGAACAAAAAATAGAGATACTACAGCAGAAGAGGAGACTGAGAAGGCAAAAAATATACATAGAGTGCAACCAAACACAAGAAGAACAGAGGATTCAGGCGAATATTAGAAAAGTAACAAGAGAGGAAAGGAAAAAGAAGAAGATGAATAAAATAAGATACGGGAAAATAAAAATAGGTAATATTAAGTATGAATGGTTCGATAACGAAGGAGGTAGCCCGAGAAGGAAAAATGACTAGCCTTCAAAAAAAGATTAAGTAGTAAGATAAAAGGAAACATGACGACGAAAGTGGCTATGAACAAGGAAACGAATAGAAAAGGAAAAAGGGAGAAACAGATGGGAGGACAAACGATGAAAATTGGTACATGGAATGTGCAAAGTATAAAAAGAAAAGAGGAAGAAATAGTGGAAGAAAAGATGAAACAAACCATAGCCGTTTTAGGAATTACGGAAACTAAAAAGAAAGGTGAGAATACATAAAGGATATTGGCTAATATGGTCGGAAAGAGATGAAAAAGAAAGAGCGAAGGAAGGAGTAGGAATAGGAATATGAAAAATATAACCACTGAAAAAAGCGTGAAACGAAAACGCAGGAATAAAAACATCGTGGGAAAAGATGGAGAAAGGGCCAGAAACAATAATAGAGAAAGAATTATTGAATTAGGTATAGAAGATGAACTAGTCATCACTAACACAATACAGACATAAGAATGTACATAAATACATAAGAGAACAACCAAGAAGGGGAGAAAAGTTAATTATCGATTACTTCCTGATAAAATAACACAAATCTCGACTTATAAAGATGTGAAAGTAAAAAGACAAGCTGAAATTGGGAGCGACCACTATTTACTCATGATGGATATAAAAACACAAAAAGAACGACGGAAAAAAGAAGAAAAATAGTAACAAATAAAATGAAAAGCTATAAACTAAAAGAACCGAAGTGTAAGAAAATATATCAAGAAACTACAGATAGGAGATTCAAAGAACAAAGAGAAGAATTAGAAATAGAGGAAAAATGGAAGAAATTAAAAAGAAACCGTCTTAGAGACAGCAAAAGAATGTTGCGGAATATCAAAAATAACAAATACAAATATAAAAACAACGGAATGGTGGACGGAAGATCTGAAATGAAAAATAAAAGGGGAAAACGAAGAATGGAATATACAGGGTTATTCAAATTCGACCGGCACCATTGGGATCTCGCTTACTATAAGAGATAGAGATTCGTTTAAATTGCGGCAAAGTTGCGGAATTTTATGATTAT